>PVIW01002790.1:0-198371 GCA_004026585.1 Noctilio leporinus | reverse complement strand
CCTCCCCCCTCGCAGGGGCCTCTAGCTGCTGTTTCCCCAGCGGCCCAGCAGCTCCGTTTTTCGGCCCTCTCGCCGCCCCGGCCGGTGCACTTCCCGCTCCCCCGCTCCGGCTTCCCGCAGGACTCTTCTCCTCCGCCTCTAGCCGTGCGCGCCGCGAAACCTCCTCTCCCCGCTGCCGGGGTGAGTCTCTCACACAGTCTCTCCCCTGCAAGAGTTCAATTCCGCGTTCCCTACGGTGTTTGCCCTCGCCGCCCGCACTTCACTGCTGAGACTTCCAGTCGCCAGGGAGCCTGAAACTGGCCCCGGTCAAATGCGCCCCTCTGGGCAGAGCCGCCCCTGCCCGGAGCCGACCTCGGCCCGCAGGCCGGTCGGTCGGAAACACCTCACCTACTGTCCCGCTGGCCTCCTCTGCCTCTGGGCTCTGCTCCCCTGTGTCCAGCTGCTGTCCGTTCCAATCCCTAGGGTCCTGAAGACGTCTCACGCTCCTTATCCTGTCCTCTAGCTGCTTTGGTACTTGAGAACACCATCAGCACTGCTCTCTACTCTGTCGCCATCTTCCAAATTCCATTTGTTATTTTTTTAAGATAGTATAGGTTTCCTCTGGGATTTTACATTTCAAAGGCCACAGTTAAATTTCTCCATGGAAATGTGGGTACAATGGAGCGGAAGTCAACTTAATGACCCTGAGCTCAAAGGCAAGAACCTGTCGTTTGTACTTGGCAGCCAGTTAGCCTAGTCCCTTCCCCTCAGCCGGGGACGCAGTGTCCTCACAGGGGTAACCCAGACTAAGCAACCTGTACGCTGCACCTTCATGTGCAGGTTCCTCAAGCCAACTCTCTTCTACAAATTGTTACATATTCCTCATCCACACCCAGGTTTGACTTCAATGATCCAGTCATTTTGCATATTTTCACAGGCTTCTTCCTCGACCGAAATACCACCGACTAATGGAGCAAAATGTAAATGCTTCTCTTTGAAGAGAATATTTTAATCAACAACTCGCTTGAATTTTTATATCCTCAGGCTAGAGGAATTCTAAAATGTGTAGTAAAATATCAAAGTCATTTTAAGGATAGCTGTAGAATCAATAAATATTGTAAAACTTGGGAAGTGTGTTAACAGTCACACACCAAGAAAGATTTATTTCTATCTATTTCAGTAGTTGATACTCTGAGTCCTAAATTCACTTTTGATTCTTGCTTCTTTGGCATCTGTCACACTCAGGCAAGTTTCAGCAAATTTTACTTTTTCACGTGTCTAGAGTTAGTCCCTCCGGCGGCTACAGTCCCATCATCAAATCTTAATCCTGCTTAAGGTCATTCTGTACCTTGTTTTTCCAAGGCAGAATCCAAATCACAATAACATTTAAATCTCTAAATCCATTTTAATTACGGCACTTTTCAGCACAAGAAAATATATTACGCAATCAGAGTAAACTTTTTACCCTGCACGATTTTAAATACTTGAGAAGTGTTTTTGCCCTCCTCCACCCATCTTATTTCCCACTGCCTTGAAACATAAACCATTTATTCCAGTGATTCTGAGACCTGTCCCAATGTGAGCAATCTCAGTCATGCTCATTCCTGTCTTCACAGTTCATTCTTGCTGTCCTATTATGCTATTTATATCCTCATATTTTCAACCATTTTGCTTTCAGATCCCCTAAAGGATTTTGTGATGGGGCTTTAATATATAATGCCTTGGACCATTTTAAAAGTTAAAACTGACAAAATAATTTTTTGATCTGTGACCATACGCAGTTTCGGTTGACTCTAAGAGAATCCAGCCTCGCGCAGATAAGCAACGGGAAATTGGAGAACCTTGTCGATGCCTGGGAACATCACTGGCACCCCTGGGGGCCCAGGTTACACTTGACAATTGCCACTGCAAGTTCTGAGGTAAGACCCTATCCCTGTGCTCCGATATTTTTCTCTGAGTCCTAGAAAACTTTCATGCGCGTATGCAATGTCTATGAACACATTTAATGTTTTTACTTCCTTGTAATGCATGCCTGGATTGCCTGTAAGTGTAGGGTACAAGCATTTATATTTCCCCATGAAACAGAGCAGCATAGTGCATCATGGTCAGGATTCTGTAACCTTTCCTGGGCCCTTGCCCATATCTGCTCAGCTATTAACTCAAAAAGAGGACATTTCCTCACCTCTCCGTGGCCTCAATTTTTAATCTATATAAGAGAAATAATAGTAGGATTCATGTCACAGGGATGATTTGAGATTTAAACTGGCAGGTGTGTGCACATAAACATTTAGACACACACGAATACACACATGAAGCTAACTAATTTACTTTTACCAGTTTTACTTTTCTTTGAATCGGTAAGGAAATTACTATATGCTTTTAGCAGCAAACGTCAGCTATATTATGTTCTAATTCATATCTATAATACTAGTTTTTAATTACAAAAACCAGAAGCTAATATTCATAGCACATGAGATTTGGAAGAGAGCTCGAGTTTTTAAGTATCTTGCAAAAAAGCTAAAAAATTAGTATTTTCTACACAATTAGACACAATTAGGAGATCATCTCTAATTAAATCACAGTTAAATGGTTTATGGGCCTTTCATTAATGGGGTCTATGCTTTCTATTCTGTCTGTCATAACCACCTGTCACATGTGCCAAGTTACTAAGATAATGAAGAAGTAGCCTACGAAAAATTATATATAGTTTGATTGTATATTTAGAAAATATATTTATTAGGCTACACATTTTGGGGACAAAAAAAGCAAGTAATCTACCCAAATACTCAAACCTTCATTACTTCAATAATGTCATTTTGGGGATGAAAACTTTGGACAATAAAATTTTACAGCGTTATGAAGATATGTTGCGAGGTTGTTCTAGGCGCCTCCCAAGCCCCCCAACACCCGCACTCCTCACTTTTCCTCACCCCCTGTTATTCA
The DNA here is from genome assembly GCA_004026585.1 of Noctilio leporinus. Lineage (NCBI taxonomy): Eukaryota > Metazoa > Chordata > Mammalia > Chiroptera > Noctilionidae > Noctilio > Noctilio leporinus. The sequence continues at coordinate 195,449 of PVIW01002790.1, read as the reverse complement.
CTGCAAAGTTAATCCATTGGAATCACACCCCTGTGTCCGGTGCGTTCCCGTCTCTACTTGGGTTTCACCCATGAGACCACCTGTCAACAAGAGTTTTCTGCCACCAACCTAACAGCAGCAAGAGATCGGAAGGGGGGTGTGGGCAGCAGAGAAAGTTCTTCGGGTGAACAGTTTGCAGCCTGAGAGGTGCAGCCTCGCCGGAACCTCAAGTGAGGGAGACCTGCTCTTACACCGCAAGTTTTCACCCCCACAGCGGAGCGGCCCATTTTTCGTAAACGAGGGACCCCAGCGGGCAGTCTATCCTGCGAGCACTCGCGATTGACCAGAATCACGCCTTCTGATTGGTGGCTACGGTGCTGCTCTGATTGGTTGGTAAAGATGCAAATAGGGGTACAGTTATGCAGACCTGATTGGACAGGCAGGCCTCAGCCCATTGGTTGAAAGACAATTCCCAGAGCCGCCTTATAAGGGTCGAGCAGCCGCGCCCCACAGGAGGCGGGACTTGGGGTGGAGGACATGGGACACAGGACAGGCGTCAGAGGACAGCGGCTGCTGGGTTACGAATTGAGCCCCATCAATCAGAGGCCTCTGGCAGGTTACTCCTTCTTGGAGTCAGTAGATCTGCGGGAGGTTGGTGGCATCCGGCAGGGGGAGGGGTAGCTGGACTCCAACCGAGTTGGTCTCTATACCTTTACTCTCTGCGGGCGCCGGACTGTTTGTATTGTTTGTTGTTTGTTGTTGTTGCTGTTATTTTTTTCCCCCTCGGACTTTCTGCTGTTACTAGTTGTGAGAACATACACATGATTAGATTTCCTTGCCTTCTAACCGATTTGAATAGAAAGAAAGCAATGGTACAAGTTGAAATGTTCCCAAAGTTATTTCTTATTGAATGTGTCTTTTCTCTATGGCAAGTATTTTTGTTGATGATGTTTTTCTCTAGAAAGAAAAAAGAAAACCCAGTATTTTAACCTGTTCAACTCTGTTACAGATAGGGTGAAGGGACTATCTGTATGTGGTTCCTTTAATAGGCAAGAGTAATGTTTGAGTTGATATTTAAGTTGAAAGTGGATTTTCCATTGCACTGTATGATGAGCAAAAGACGGTCATTGCCCGCGATTCTGGCCGGGAGATGTTAGCTTACCTATTTCAGATCCCATTCAAATCCAGCTGCCCACAGTCGGCCCAGGAATGGGCTATTGCTGCAACTGAGAAATGGCTTTAAAATGGCAGGTGAAAAGGGTGAGAGGACAGGAGAACCATGAAATAACGACAAAAGAGCTGCCCACGTATAAGAGATGTGGCCTCTTACATGGATCCGCCAGCCTTTCTCCTGTCAGGACGCACTTCGTCGGGTACTGTACAGGGTGGCCCTCCTCGTGCGCTGCGGTGGCTGCTGCAGCCAGGGGGCTGGGGTGCTCTTCGCGGGGTGGGGTGCCCGGTGCCGGTGAGAAGCAGGAAACCTGCTGTCATTGCAGCATATGAACAGAAGCGGCTCTGAGGAGCCCGTCAACTCACCAGGCCCCTCGCATCCGGGCAGGCAAGCACCAGGGAATACCAGCAGCCGGGAAGAGCCTTTTTGGAGAAGAGTTTCCTCCTGAACACTGGAAGTCCTCCCGGAGCTTAGCTGGCCTTCCAACTCCAAAGTATGCAGCTGAAGGCGGCCTTCCCTCCGTGACTTTCAGGTGGCTAGCCAGGCCTTGCCCATGTATATGCCTTGAAAGGTAATTGCCTGATGAGACTTAGTAATTTCCTGAGTGCTTAATGCAGTTCTCTCAAGCCTGGCTGCCTCTTAACTGAATTAATTTTTTCTCTTTGAGGCTGACATTTTAAAAAGAAAAGAGAAGAGCTATTTTGGGTGAGTTGTAGACATAAAAGAAAAGACAGGCAGGGCAGTGGTAATGAAAGCTATGCACAAGTGGTCATGACAGCAGTGCGTCAGTAGGACCAGGTTCAATCTCCTTCTCTATTCCAAATGGGGCAGGAGAGTGAAATTCCACCAACAACGCTTCTTAGAACTAAAGAGGGAGTCTTAAATTATGGGTTGGTTATCTTTAGTGACTTATCAGGAGTAAATGCTACTCTACCGCGTTGTGCTAAATGGCACTACTCTGTAGAACCATGTTATTTTTTAAATAAAACAAGGCAATTTGGTCAGCATACCTCTAGCTGATCCATCCATATACTAAATAAATGTCTGGACGTATTTTTACACTTATTTACAATGTCTTTATTGGATTAGAAAATTAGATTATAGTATTATAATTTTAAATTTTGTAGTGTTGAGATGAACATGGAGAATTCTAGCTTCGTATCACACAAAATGTGACAATCCCTCTACAGAGGCCCCACAAAAGGGACAAACTTCTTCCATTGATGGTGTCTTTCTCTCCATGAAAATTCTTTTTCATTGCCTAGTTCCCTTTGACTACATTTCTAAAAACACATTAATTATAGCAAAACATATCCAAGGTTTTACATATTAATTTTAAAAGATAGTTTATAAGAACTATATTTAAGTCAAGATAGTTTTTTTCAACTCCACATACACCAACATTTTGAAAAGTTACTGATTACGTTAAAAAATACACTCTGCATCTACCAGCTGCAAACCATTCTTTATCTGTGGTTTTCAAAGTTGAGTGGGATCGGTCACTATTTATGAGAAGGGAAAAACAGTGTTTCATGACTGGGAATAATCATAGCTTTCCCTTATTCTCTTTTTATTTTCTTGTATTGTTTCTAGAGAGAGGGGAAGGGAGAGAGACAGAGGGAGATAAATGTCTATGTGAGAGATGAACATCGATCAGTTGCCTTTTCCATGTGCCTCAACTCAGGCTTGTGCCCTGACCAAGGTCTCAGGGACAACGTCCATCCAACTGAGTCACACCACCTAGGGCCTTTCTCTTTTTCTTACATCCCATGTCCAAGTATGGTTTGAAGTTGCTTTATGCTTAGTCTGCTTATGAATTTCTAAGTTCCCTGCTCCTGTCTTTTCTGAAAGGCACCATGGGCATTGTCTGGGAGGGTGACAATCTCAGGAGGTTGGGCTTTTGTTTTGCAAGTTTCCAGGTATGTCCGCCTCTCACCATCCTCCCCGCCCCCAGCTTTTCTTACCCTGCCGTGTCCCTGTTACCCTTACCTGCCACCTGGGCAGCCACCAGCAAACAACTGGAAATGCCTATTTATGCTATAGAAGCGTGCTCAGTCTTTTTCCTGAGTACATTTGAAAAATTAAATTCTTAATCATAAATTGACAAATTTTGGACTTTCAACAATGTACTTTCTGGTATCTTCTTCCCTGTTAGGAAAAACTATTTCATACTTAGTATAAATTTCTTTTTTATCGGGAGCCAAAAAGCCACAAAGCACTTTATCGGTTGTCAATCTGAAGTCGTACAACAGTAGGAAGGGATTCTGCCCCTGCCGCATCTGTGGAGTTGCAATAGCAAATTTCTTCCTAGTGTCAGGTCACTCAGCTGCAACCTCAGACTTCCACAGAGCTACCACAGGATTTGTATCAGAGCCGTGCATTTTTACTCAGCTAAACACACAACTCCACAGACTGTTTCTCGTGATAATATTTATATAGACAAGTGAAACAGATAACTACGCTCTTATCTGTCAGCAGGTGGTCAGTGCATGTCCCAAGGGGGCTTTTCCCATTTCTTTTCAGAATGCGCCTCCCTTTTTTTGTTTCAAGTGTCCTGGGTTTAATTCCATGGGTGTAAATCCAAAGCAGAGGCAGGGAGTTCAAGGTCAGACCCAGAGGGAGGAGATGGACACTGGACCCTAAGACCGTATGAGCCATGGAAACCTGCAGGGTGAGGGAATGGAAGGGTCGCAGCAGTAACGGGAGGTCAAATGGAAGAGGGCTGTAAACCAGCGCCAGGCCGGGACGGGGACCATTAGGAAAGACGGGCCTTCACACTGACACGCGCCAAGAGGAGCTGAGGGGATGCAAGGACCTGCTGGCCTTGACCTGCTCAGGGGTCCAGGGGGCAAGAACATCCCTGTATCAAGTGGCCACAAGAAGATGAAGGGCCTGAGAGGAGTTAAAAAGCAGTCGGCAGTGCAGAAAATGTGAAAAGAAGCCAATTAGGCATAAATAAAAAGATTGATGAGTGGGGTTGAATATCAGCCAACGTTAGAAACCATGCATTTTGATGAGGCAATTAGCACTGTTATGTGACTTCTCTCTCGGAGGCCTGCCTGCCAGGGACTGGACAAAACCTAAGGGAGGGGTGCCCAGGGGGGTGAGGGAACCCGCAGCGGAAAGGCAGGGGGGGTTGACCTCAGGCAGCAGGTGGATGGGAGGGGCTTGATGCAGTGCTAGTAAGTGTGATTCCCCGAGGGTCCCACACGTCACGCGACTCCTTGACGCAGGAGGGAGCCCGTAGAGCGGGGCATTCTGTTAGAAACGGCTCTACACTGAGTCTCCACAGGGTGATCGACACGCTAACACGACATTCAGTAGGGGGCACATCCTGAGTCGCACGCAAGTGCGCTTCGTGCTCCCGCCCCTGAGCCACGTTCACGTTCCTCCTTCTCGAGTTTTGCGCTCGGCAGCCCCGAGGCTCGGCGTTGGAGTTCAGGGCAGGCGGCAGGTTCAGAGCCAGAGTCGGGTGACGCTGTGTTTGGCCTGGACCTGGGCAAACGGCGGGTGGGGGGAACCTCAAGCCTTCACCGGACCGGGGGTGGGGCGCCGGGGGAGGAGGGTGTTTGCAGGAAGTCAGCGGTTCTCAGAGCCACACGCCAGGTTTCCTCCTCTGCGGGGCTGCAGGGTCATGAGATGCCGTGAAAACCTTGTCAGAGCTATAAAGCGACCAATACTGGGGCAAGGCTTACTGGGTGGACATAATGGCCAAAGACAGGGTAGTTAAATATTTCTTACTATTTAGTCCTTACGTTGTATAACTCCGAACACTAACAGTGGCTTCAGCATGTTTTTACGTCATGACCACATGGCATGAAGAAAGCAGTGCCTTGGCGGGTCTGAGTAGAAACGCGTGTGTGTCCTGGGACCTGATGTTGAATGTAAACTAAGCTGCACGCTCAGCAGAGAAATGGAACACAGAATGCAGTGTCTGTTCAGGTCAGGAGCCAACTGGGTTCAAGTAATTAGGAACAAAACGCATTGGACCATCTAAAATAAAACTTCTACCCTAGTTCAAGGTAGTAGAGGAAATGTCATCCAGGACTGCTCTGTTTAGGAAAGTTATTATATTCTTACTATTTTATTCAAGTAATTCTGCTGTAGATTTCTGCCTACGTAGCCTCTGTTGGTATCACAGAAAGCAGGTTAAGGATTTTGATCCACATATTCTCTGCCATGATTGTCAGACCAGACAAGAGAAACCACGTGCCCCTGGGCCAAATGGTTCCAGGGTTCAGTTGCATCAACTGTTTGGGTTTTCTTTTTCAGGTGCCTCTTCTCCTTGCTATTGGGCCTCCTTTCTTCTCTCACTGTTTAGTTGACATTTGTCTGGGGAACAACAAAACCCACTCTTAATTTTCTAACTCTAAACTTATCGGAGTCTGGAATCCATAGCAGCACTTCCCTTACTTGCCTCTTCATTTTCAAAATAAGCATCGAGCACTCTTCTCCGTTAGGCATTAATTATGCTAAATGCTGTTCAGTCAGAAATGAAGGGACCTGGCCACCCTCCCCAGACGTTTGTGGGGTCCACACACAGTGACCACCGTAATTCCTAGTTAAGGGAGCCTTACATACACTTTGTAATTAATTCAGTTATCTGCCTGCCTGTGTTTTATGGATTACATATAAATAGGTAGAGCTGATCAGTTTGTTGGAGCCATATTGAACCATATGTTTTGTATTATATTGTGTCTTCTTACTATAGCTACTGTCGAGAGGCAAGAATGATAACAAAGGGAAAACAGTACATATACAACAGCCTTCCCCCCCTCCCCCCTCAAAATATGTAGTGATTAAGTAATAGCATTTTCAGAATCAGCGAAGAGAGGTGAAGAGTTCATCCCTCTCGGCCTCCTTGCCTCACCGTCCAAGGGAGGTGACCCTCCTGCTGCCTCTCGGGCTCGTCCCCACGGCACCCCACCCCACCCCACCCCCTTTCCCACACCAAGAGGGTCACAGCTGCACCGGGAGAAGCAGTGAGAAAGCCCAGCCCAGTTACCCAATATGAAATCTGACCAGACAAATGGAAGTAATTATCTCTTTTTTTCAAATTCACTTAAGTTTTAGACCCTTTTAATGAACAAATGTTCTCTGTACTTTGGTTTTCCTCATCTTGCGGAAACAAAACAGAAACACAGCCAACACTTTTCTACATTTAGTTCCCCAACAGTCTTCCTTTGACTTAAAATTGCAACAGCGTCTCTCCGCGCAGCATCCCAGAATTGTTCTGGCAGCTTCTGACAACCGGGCATTGAGTGAGTGCATATTTTCTAAAAAGGCACAGAACAGAAGCAGCCTTTCAAATGAAAATGATTCCCACAATCTTTCTACATAAAAATAGGTTTAACGTGCAGGAAATGGAAATAAGGGCCCCAAGTACTTCTTTAGGTTTCTCATTTGAGAGTTACGATATGTCCCAACATTTTACTATTCTCATCGAACTAATAATAAAGGATTTGCAACTTAGAAATCCACCAGCCCATGGAGACTATCAGTGATATTTTTATTGAGTGGGCTCTCCACCAGAATAGACTGGATGCTATCATTTTTTTTTTTTTTTTTTTTTTTATTTTGCAGTTCATCAAGCTAAAAAGTAAAGAGAAATATTCCCCTTGGTAGTTGCCCTGTTGTTAAAAAAGACTGAGTTTGGTAGCAAACTGGTTTTAAGAACACGATTACCTACAATGTTATCATCTGTAAAAAGACATTTAGAAATAGTTTTGCATTTTCTGTGGGCTGTAGGATGCGGAGGCCCGCAATTCGGGTTTGATCTTGGCTCAGACTCCTGCTGGTCGAGTGATGAGGAAGCCGGCTCTACGGTGCTAAGTTGTTTGAGACCTGTAGGCAGGTCGCCAGGAAAAGGACGCCGACCCCCCTGACCCCTTGCCGGTGCTGAGTGCGACCCGGTCAGGAAGAGGACGACGGGCTCAGGTGCCCACACCCTTGGGCACAGACTCCTCCCAAACGTCTCCCCAACCTCCCTACTGCGCCCCCAGTCACGTTGTTCTGTCCATCCCGTTCCCCCCTCAGCAGGTCACAAGTCTGGTGGCCCCTGCAGGGGTCTGTCCGTGCTGCTCCAGGAAGGGGGCGACTGGACCATCGGGGGGCACTCAGGGCTCTTCTCTGGCCGGGCCCTCGTGGCCCTGGGAGAACTGACCCCTGTGTAGCTCCTTCTTTGACTCCGTGCCCTCCACGCTCCAGAGAGCGGGGTTGTTGCAGTTATTAGGGTACCACCCTCCCCCGCTGGTTTTCCCACACGTGCCTGCGCATCTCAGGGAACAGCGCTCCCGCCTGCTAGTCCAGAGGTATCTAACCATTTCCATCCCGAATTACAGTGTCTGTCTTCCGAAATCTTTGACCTTGACCTTCAAGATGAGGTCATACAGCTTTGCTATGCTCCTGTAGCATCGTACAATTCACTATAATACCACAAAAGGTAATGTTTTGGTTTATTTTATATATATATATATATATATATATATATATATATATATATATATATAACCTGTTTCTATTATTCCTGTTATGATATGCTATAAATGGTGTCATTTCCAATTTAATTATCTGCATATATATGCATATGTATGTATATGTTTGTATAGGTATAGACTGCCCTGAACGTATCAAGCTAATGTCACTATACATATATATTATTTTTTACTATATGTTGGTAGCAGTGGTCCTCACAAGTTCATTGATATTCTATTTTAAGTGTTGCTGATCTTTCTTAATAGGTATCAAAAAATTACCAGTTAATGACTAAATAAATTTATATGCATTTGTGTATATACTTTGTATATTATGTGATTATATATACCATGTTATATACACAGAATGGGGCAAAAGAAGGTGCACAGTGGTTCATATAGAAAATAAGACAATCAGTCAATAATCATACAAGAAACTGTTTCACATATTCTCAGCTATGAACCTACTTTTGCTCCACCCTATGGAGTAGGAAGAAAACTATACAAAGTAGAAAGTCTCCAGAGTAATTAAAATGGATTAAATCAAAGTAGTCTTATCTAGAGACAATGATTTGAGGAGGGGAGAGAGTCTTGTGACTTGGATGTTGTTTGCCTACTTCTTACTGGTCCCTGGACCTTGGGTGAGCTCGGACACACCTTAGTCACAGTCTCATGCCAGCTCTATGATTGCAATTAAGACAGCACATGTGATTGTGCTGTTCACTGCCAAGTCCGTCTATGTTTCTCATGGTCACTGTTCATATCTCAGCTTGCAGCACAAAGCACAATTCAACTGGAAACTCCGCATTATAGCGTATCATAGCATGACAGAAATAGGATCATCAAATTAAATTAAAATTATATAGCATTATGTAATTTTCAAAGCGCTACATGGTAATTATGTACTTTATACTTTGGGAGAAGTTTAGGTACTCCCAGGATTTCTAGTGTGACTGGCATTATATATATATATATATATATATTTATATATATATATATATATATAAATATATATATATTTAACCCTATCATGAAAGTTAAATGTAAAGAAGCTATTTCAATATACATTGTTGAGGTCAGGTCAGTTGCAGCCATCAGTTCTTCTTTCCTTCCTGTCACTTAAATCCTGTAAGAGGGGGACAGCTCCTGTGTCCCTGACATGCAGTCACAACACCACAGCTTGGAAGTTTGGCTTCCCAGCCTTGGCGAACAGACCCTCTGCAGCTCCACCCTTCCAGATTTTAGGTGTTCAGTTTGGAAAAAGCTATTTTTTTCAAAAGCCGTTAGCTGTGAACAGAAAGAAGAAAAAAACAGGATTTATCTTATCCTGTTCCATCCAAAACAAAGTGCTCCGTTGCTGTGACTTCAGGGAGGGGAGCCCTGGGCGGGCAGGTGTGGAAAACAGGCCACAGACTGGAAAGGTGGTGTGGAAAAGTGGGGTGGCAGGGAGCTCGTTAGGATCAGGGGTCCAGTGAAAGGTTGTCTAAGTCTGGGAAGCCCAGGCCCGCCCTGTCCACAGCACCGGACCCCGTAACTGCCAGGCCACAGACCACAGACTCATCTCGGGGAATACGGATGTTCCTGGAACGTAATTTTTTCTAGCAGAAGAGGAAATGAACATATGTCGGTGAGGCAAAAAACCCCTTGAGGTAACGCCACCTTTATTTTACAGGATGGGCACATTCAGAAAACAGATTTAGTCCAAATCAGGAGGTCAGAAACTCCTGTTCCCAATGTTTAAAATCTCTCTCTCTGTCAGAATACGTGTATCTTCACTTGAACATGTTTAACATATGAAAACCAGTATATTACCTGGAATCACAAGTAGTCTAACTCTACAAAATTTTATTTTCAGAGTTTTTGTCTGTCAGTTGTCTTCCTTCTTTTCATCCTCTCTTTTCTTCATGTACTGATTTATGCACTGGTCAGAAATTATTTGGGAGCTTCCCTTCCGTACCAGACTCTTTTTATACAGAATATTTCGCATGGGAAAGTGACATGCAAGGGTCGTTAGATGCAATTATGTTTTCTGAGATGAATTGCTGAAATCCTGCTAAGAGATGCAGGCTAGGAAGCATCCAACAGAGCTTGCTTTTCTTCTGTCTTTTGTACGTTTCTCCCACGTTTGAATTTCTTCCCAAACCCTGCTTTGCTCTAGCCCCAATATTCCGTGATGGAAGTTGACAGACACTGAAAGAGGAAGCGTTCCATATTACTTGTTGTATTTTCCTTTCGTAACTGAAGTATAGGATCGTTATTCTAGGCCATCTGACCATGTGCTCAGAAATGAAGATAATCTTAAGAAAACAGCATAATCCATGTCCTCCAGGGAAGGACTAGGAAAACCTCGCAGCTGCTTTAAATGTGGTTTTTGGATGGTGCAACTCCACAGTATTCCCACCCACCAACTTCCTGGCCAGGCTGCTAAGGGTCCAAGGTAGTTATGCTCCTGTCATTGAAAACAATTGAAGTCTGGTACCCGTGAGGCTGAAAGGGATTCTGAACAGCAGCAGTTATGGGTAGGAATTTGTCACACAACAGCATCCACCAGTGACCCCCTGATACAGAAGAGCAGAATGAACTCACTTTCTTTTTTTCTAAAATTCTACCCCAAATGGAAGACACTGAGGGACTGATTCTGGCTGTGTTGTTCCTAGTTTCTCCACTGTATCCCCACACAGTTGCCTTGAGTTTATGGGGTTGTCTCCACTGCAAGTCAAAAGTTATTCTCTGTTGAGGAGCATAGTTACGAATATTTCAGAGTTAGGGAAAGTGACTTTTCAAGTCTTAAGCCCTTTATCACAGGCAATGTCCATTGTGATCACGTGTCCTAGCAATTTCCTGAATTTGCCTGTATCTTGCCAGGTTGCAAAGTGTGCACGAGCTGCTGACCATTTGCTGTAGCATTTTTATAATTTTTTGAGTTCCAATTCTTGTCCACTTTGTTCTGTGAACACAACGGTAAATGCATTAGCAGCATTAGTACCTAGTAGCCCATTGTGTGTGTAATTCAGCTGCTTTCCATGAATTGTCCTGTAAGCAAGGCAGCACAAGGAGGAAATGGAGTCTGTTCCTTCTGCCCATAAATCTTATGAACTCTTTTCTTTCTCTTCCTCCCACGGCACAATCAGCCTGAAATATCCAGCTGACTGCACTCCTGCCAGCAGCTGTGACGCCTCCAGCCACCAGAGTCCATCATTCTGGGGATCGAGTGACCCATCTTAGTGTGGGAGTGTCACTACTGCCAACCCCCTCATAACCAGAGAAACCTATTCTTTTCATTTTGGTGCTATGTGTTTATCAGTTAAAGTTCTTGGTTTTATTTTTATCTTATTCTAGATGAGGTTCTTCATTCTTCTTCATTTGTAAAAGAGGCTATAATTTAGAACTCTCTATTGCAAGCTGCTATATTTTTCACCCACAAAAAAAAAGTGTGCACCAGAGTAAATACTTCTTCAATTATATTTGTCATTACAGATGGGCATTCACATACTTGGTGAAGCTAAATTCATTTTTTAACTTTTTTTCTTATATGCTATACACTTTATCAGTGTCCACTGTCAAAAGGATTTTTACACTAAAATGCAGCCTGTTACATTATATGTAATATCAGGCTCAGTTTAATAGACTCACTTGTCAAGTGTAGCGATGAAAAAGTGATAGTGAGATTCGTTCTAGAAAAGCTTAGAAAACACATCTTTTTGAGCATTCAGTTGAGTTCTCTCACTTTTTCTTTTCAACAGGAGGTATATTACTTTCTGAAAAGCAATAAATAATACTTCTAATATTGATTAATGGCTATTAAGTGAAGAATCTCTTCTAATCGCTAGTATCTGGAAGCAGAATGTGGCTAATACTCACTTTTGTTCTTTAACTCGTTAGAACAATCTGAGGAAAGACTTCAAAAGATAATAACTGATGAACCTTACAGTTTCGTCACAAATGCCCCGACTCACTGTCCCTGAAGTTGGGGGTAACATATCTCATCATTATTATGCTTAATTCTCCCCCATGGGTATAACTTTAGTATTGACCATAAATGTATGCCAAGGGACTTATACTGTAGAACCAGCTGTGTGCTTGTGACCACTTAATAGAGCCAGCTGAGATTAGTGCTGAAAGGAAACCAGTGAAACCCCAGGTACATGTCACAAAAGCAACCTGCAGCAGGTAACCCGCATATAGGGTCTGTTCTTCAGATCCTGGGGGAAACTTGAAGACAGCTCACCCAGGTGAGATGAGGTAGTTACCTGCCATCACCTGTCTCTGTTGCTAAATGCCAGCAGATGGGACGCACAGGGGTGGGGGTCAGGTGAGTAAAATGATGCGTTCCGGGCTGCGCTGACAGAAAAGAGGGGCTTTGCCAGCGCATTCTGGACCCCAACACCGTAGGCCCAGCTGCCCGGACTTGGCCGGAGGACTGAGAATCACTGACAGTCGCACTCCCTGCATCTTGGAAGCTTTGGATGTTTTCTCCAACAAAACAGTTCATTGAAGAAACAATACACTTTTAAAATAAGAAAACTTCATTTATACTAAATTATTAGGAGACTATTCACTTACAACCATGGAAGGGATTTTGGGGGAAACTTTGATATAAAAAGTTAAGTCGTTTTTAAATGTAAAAATATCCATCTTTAAAATTCGGTATTGGACCATTAGAGCAGAGAAGCCCACCCACAGTTGGAGCCATTGGGCAGCGAGTTGGACGTAAATATGTTGCTCAAAGGAAAGAAAAACCCATTTCCCGTTCATCTCTTTGAATAAAGAAACATGGGTGATGGGGTGTGAAAATTTGAAACTGCTGATTTCACCTAGTTTTTCAGTTTGGTCATTTAAGAAAGAAACATCAACAACCCAAGCAAGGCAAGTTAGTGTTAAAAATCAATAAGAAAATGTGCAAAAATCCTCAAAGAAAATAAAGAAATAGTCTAAGTATATTTTCAGCAGCTGAACCAGAAAATAAGAAAGTTCAATATCCTTTACCATTTACTTAGAATTCTGAAAGGTCACTTTCTGGCTAAAGAACTCTTAATTAACACCACATTTTCTTCTTGAACATCATCCTGTTAGGACAAAGAATAAGGGACAGATCACTCCTCACTTTGGCTAAAGCAATGGAACCATGCTTGAATGATTATACATCTATAAATCCATGAAGATATATTTTCCCACAGATGAAAATCCATGTGGGAGTTAGCATTCGTCATTTGAACAGATGTGAGCTCTTTTTCTGGATGTCAGAAAGTGACCTAATATCTCAAGGGCAAACTCCTCTGTCTTAAAAAGGCAAAATTCACAGTAAACAGAAGGGCTAACTGGATTATAATATGAAAGCAAGTCTTAGTGAAGAATTTTGTATTTAGAAAAAGCAAGAAAGTTTGAAATCAGAAGCAGACATGAATGTTCAATTAATTACTGATGTATTTTCAGTGTCTTTCTCATTGGCAGACAATTAAATCTACTATAGTTACATAATGAGTGTGAAAGACTAGTCCCAAAGCTTTGAAAGGAAACCTGTACATCTCTTGAGGGCATGAAATAAACAAACATGATTATTAAATACTAAATTAAGAATTATGTCTAATATGTATACTTTAAAAATGGGAAAGGGGCCCTGGCTGGTGGCTCAGTGGATAAGGTGCCAGCCACCCTGTGAACTCAAAGGTTGCTGGGTCGATTCCCAGCCAGGGCACATAACCAGGTTGCAAGCCAGGTCTCCAGCCAGGTCCCTAGTTGGAGGCAGGTGAAAGGCAACCATACATGGAAGTTTCTCTCCCTCTCTTCCTCTCTCCCCTCCCCTCTCTCTAAAAACAATAAATAAAATCTTTAAAAAAAAATGGGAAAGGTTTTACCAAAAAAAGCCATCACACCATACACAGATGATGAAAACATAAGGATGGTCTGTGCCCATGGCTATGGCTGGAGTTTAAGCTAAATGACTAAGCCACAGTCTATTTTGTCAATAAATATCAGTTGTCTAGCATACTGTTTATCCTTAAAAGAAGATATGACTATTGGTTGACTAAAATTTCCATGAGATCTCATAGACAAATGTCTGAAGGAAGATTGTAGGTTTATATAGTTCAGTTCTAAAACTGGAGACTTCCCATTAAAGTACACTGGTTTCCGAATGCTGTGCATCTGGAAATTTTAACAGCATGTATACAATTTATCATAATCTTAAAAAGCACAGAAATATATATTCATACATACATATATATATATATATATAATCTCTCTAATCTATGAACAGGGAGAGTACCATAAGTAAGGAAAGACAGACAAATTAGAAAAATGTGGGAGACTATTAAATGCTGTTAGTTCACAAAGGTGAATCCTAGGAATAAGGGAGACCTGCATGCCCGCAGGGTACCCACCTGGTTCAGAGGAGAAACCTCTCTTCTCAGGCACTGTTGCTACGATTATCTTTTCACTTCCTTACAATTATTTTGCTAAACATTTATTACACTTACTTGCATTTTATATTTATATATATTAAGGTTTTATTTATTATTTCCACAGAGAGAGGAAGGGAGAATGGCAGACAGGGAGAGAGACATCAATGTATGGTTGCCTTTCACCTGCCTCCTGCTGGGGACCTGGCTGGGGACCTGGCTGGAGATCTGGCTTGCAACCTGGGTATGTGCCCTGGCTGGGAATACCCTTATATATTTTGCCAACCTTTTAATGTTTCTTAATTCCTCAATTGTGCTGTATGTTAGCCCCAAAAAATCCCAATTATCAAGAGAGGCAGACCGTAGCTCTAATTCTGCAGCTTGCCATTTTGTATTTTCAGCCAGTGAGAATTCTCAGTTTCTCACTTAGAAAGATTTATGTTTAGATGGTTTGCTCAATTGACATAACTCTAAAATTCTAAGATTCTCATATTTTTTTTATATATACCCCAAAGGTCCACGAAAGGAAGGGATGGAACTTCAGATGTGGAAGGGACAGCGCCAGTCGCCCAACTTGCTCCCTGTTTGGCCCCAGCAAGGGTGGAGCTGGAAGCTGAGCTCCCATCACCGAATTACTCACTGGGCCCCCAAGCGCTTACTCCACACCTGCTGGTTCCAGGTCAGTGCCAGGAGAATCCTCTGCACACTCCATCTTTCAGGAATGGAGAGCAACGTGACATAAATGGGAAAATAGGTGTGTAATTGCGAGGTTGTTTTAAAGACACTGATAGAGTCGTGAACAGGGAAATGCTGAAGAAGTCAGGGAAATGTTTCTGTAAGTGCCGGTGCCTGGACAGAACCTTCCGGTGTCTGTTAGAGGTGGACAGACAGCAGGAGTAGAATCCCAGTCTCTGAGAATCCCATCCTTACATCATACATGTAAATTCACATGAGGGAAAGGGGACTTTAGCAACGGCTAATTCAGTTAAAATGAGAAGATGAAGTAGTTGTAATCCTATACAACACGTTTAGTCAGAACTCTGAAAAGATCAGCATCAGGGGAAATTTCTCCCAGGGGAGTGAGTTGTGCAAACAGTCCCGTGAGTTCTGAGGACACGTGGTGCTGTGCTGCCCTGCGGGTGGACAGGTCACAGCGCCGGGAAACCTACACCGGCTGGGGACTCGCAGGACCCGCCACCCCCGCCACGGGTCAGTCGCCAACCCCGTGCAGCCCCAGCAAGGGGAGGCGGCCCTCCATCCAGACGGCCAGCAAGCGGGTCTGCAGCGTTGACGGGACAAAGTCAGCGGCTTCTCGCCAAGACAAGTCGGAGCCTTCGGGCGGGACCGGCGCAGCAGACGCCGTGGTTAAACCTGACTCCACGCTGCAAGCGGGCCAAGGGCGGAGGGCGCGCTGGCCAGACCTCGGCTTCTACCTCTGGCCTGGGCGCCGTTACCGCCTCCTGGACGTGGCGCTTTTGCTTGGCTCGCCTGGGAGGACGCGACTTTGGTAAAGGTCGGCAGGACGGGTCGGAGCCCCCGCGGGAATGCAGAGGGGCCTGCGGCGCAGGGGCACGGGAAGCCCCGGGAGGCACGTGGAGTTCGAGTCCAGGGCCCGGGCTGACCTCCTGACTTCGGAAACCCTCTTCCCGCAGGGCGGGGAAGCTGTTGGCCTTCCTCTCCACCCTCTGCTGGTAACACGAAGCCAGTGGAAACCGAGTTCTTTCCCAGCCAAGAAAAACTAACGTGGCCTGGGACCCCTGTGCCCCCTGCCTTTGTCCAAAACCATCCGCCAGGCCCAAGAAAGGGAGCAGCTTCCGGCGATGCCTCCCCTGAGGGGAGAGTAGGGGCCCAGGGAGGAGGAATGGTGAACCAGGACGACTTGTGCCCGTGAACCCGACAGAAATGTGCTCTGAGGAGAAGGACGGTGGTTTTGCACGGAGGCTAAAGAGGGACACGTAGTGTCGCAACTGAGAGCGCCCACGCCTGCGGGGAAGTTCTGCCAAACCCCATCTGAGCCTCCCTGAGCACACGCCTGGAAGCAGGACCGCAACGGCCTGATGGAAACGCTTCTCGGGATGACAGTTTGCAGCTTTAAAAGTGTGTGTGTGTGTGTGTGCATGTGCGCGTGTTTAAAGAAATGGAAAGGGAGGGAGAAAGAGGGGAGAGAAACATCGATCAGTTCTTTCTCCTGCCAGGGACCAAACCCGCAACCCAGGCATGTGCCCTGGCGGGGGACCAAGTGGCCGACCCCGTGATGCGGGCCAGCACGGGCCAGCACGGGCCAGCTGAGCCGCACTGGCCTGGGCCGGTCTGCAGCACCTTTGTGCCTTCGGAACGGAGGGGGACTTCAGTCTGCAGCACCTTTGTGCCTTCGGAAAGGAGGGGGACTTGAAGGTGGAGAAAGCAAGGCCGGCATGGCTACAGGGTGGGTAAGGAGAGTAGCTGCTCTGCTGAGAGGGGCTTTGCTTCGGGAAGGTGGAACAGGACGTTTCGAAGGTGTTCGCTACCCAGAGGCGCAGGATGGGGCAGGCCTCCGAGAGCCGGGCTGGGCCTTCTGTGGAGGAAGCTGTGCCTGGCAGGGGCTGCCCGCCCCGCCCCGCCCCGCCCCGCCCCGCCCCGCCCCGCCCCAGTGGACCTGCGCTCGGCCCGCCTGCCTGTCACTTTCCACAGAGCCCCTTTATCGTGGTCAGGTGGCTCAGAAGTCGGGGGACCCACCATGCTGCGGGTGGCCTGGGCCACGACGCCCTGGGACCCCGTTCTCCTGCCTATAAAATCAAGGGATTCAACCATCTGAGCACTAACGCTCCCTTCAGCCTAGGGTTTCACTAGCCAGGGCTTTTGTTTATAGACAGTGGAATGAAGTCCTTGTTTTGTACAAAACACAGCAACGAGAACAATAGGACAGGATCAGCCGGTAGAGAGCTGTGTTGCTCCCACGTCTCCCAAGCTGTTCCCTGCGCCCTGCTGGCCCAGCCACCGGAGAACCCCATGCGTCCCAGATGGCAGCGTCCCGCTGCGCAGGGAGAGCCCCAACGTGCCCGCCACCTGCAACGAAGACCAGTGATTACCATACGGAGTTCTGGATAGAGGTTAATTTTTACTTTTCTTCCACACTGAGGCAGAGTCACAAATAGACCAACAGCAGAAGTAGTCTTAGGCTTATTGAAAAGAAAGAAAGAGGGGAAAAGAGACAGCAGAAGTAGTCTTAGGCTTATTGAAAAGAAAGAAAGAGGGGAAAAGAGAAAATTTAAAAAGCAGGTAATGAAAACCTCACACGAGGCCTTGTTTGAACAAAGAATGAAGTCAGTTCATCAAAACCTGAAAGGGATTATAAGAAACCTAAGCTGTCTTCTAAAATGTCAGATAACAATGAAAACTGCTCCAGGAAAAACATAAATCATCCAAAGCACTGACTCTGACATCCTTGGAATTCAAAGTAAGAGAAAGTAAAGAGATAAACATCACGGGAAGCTCTGTGATGTGCCTCAAAATAAAAACAAAAACCATGGAGGAAGTTACAACGGACAGAATGGACAAGAATTAGGACCCACAATAGTCATTAATGAGCGGATTGTATAAAGCAGACGGACGAAGGCTGAAACTACCATTTCCACAGAACAAGACCACGTGCAAGTAGGAACGGAGGCCCCTGAGGGGGACGGGGCAAGGTGTGGATAGTGAATAGGAGCGTTTACAAGAGAAGAGGGACGTTTCAAGATCGCTACCAAGGAATGTAAACGGCTGCCCCACAAATCACTCAGTTGTAGAAAGTGTGCATCGTGCTTATTTCGATTTTTATCATTTTTATCAATGATGCGATGGCATGGGAGACCAAAGAGGAAAACGTGAGCTGGACGTGGTCCTCGCTCTCGGAACCAACCCGTGGCAGAGCAGGCGTGCAGGCGGCCCTCTCAACACCGGCACCCCCCACCAGCTGTCTTGCCTGGCTTCTGGAAATGGAGGGGACAGAGGACGGGCAGAACCTGGGCAAACGCTCCCGTTTAGGTGATGGACTTTGAGAAAATGTCCTCCAAGAGGCCAAGAAAGGGCAGCGTGCGTTCCCACACGTAGGCAGGCTGGGATGCGGCCGTCTTAGAGCAGAGGTGGGCTTTCAAGGAAGGATGGGTCCCCAATGCCACCGAGAGGTAAGGAAGAGGGGGCTGGATAAGATGGCGGGGTTCCCTCTACTTTTCCTTGTTAACATCTACCTTAAACTAAGAAGATGGCACAGAATCAGGTGCCTCCGATTTAGAAAAGGTGTCATCCAATACAGTCGTTATCCTCCTCTGGGTTCTCTGAACCGAGATAATTAATACCCACTAGCCTGCCTGCTGATTGACATTTCGACTTGTACATCGAAGACATCACACCCTTCACAGAGCTACTGTAGCGATAGCTGCCCACTGGTTAGAGCTCTTTTAAGGTGGGACACCCTCTGCCGCCCACCGGACGATGATAAACAAGAAACGACGTTGTTTGTGCAGATGGAGACGGCCCGCACCACGGTCATCTTCCCGTTGTCCCTCGATATGCAGTTTGAAGTCAAATGCCGTGCTTACCTTGGGATCTCAGGGACAGTTAGCATGATCAGGGCAGTTTGTCACACTTTTGCTTTTGGAAAAACATTTCCTTAAGTTGATCAGCTAAAGACACAGGAACTTACAGGCCTAAGACATCTTCAAGAAAAAAATTAATAATGATGAACAGAAAAGAGAGTTGGGTTGTTTCCATCTATTCATTTCCACATATGAACTCATTGGGCAGAAGGTCACTTCACGTCTGAAAAGAAATGCCCTGCAAACCAGAGGTCATTGTCCTTTGCTATCTGAGCAACTGACCTTCACATGCATAAAATACATGCCGTGAAGGCCCAGGGGGAGTGACACCCAATCAGGTGACAGAAGTAAGGATGTCCAGACTTAGGGAGGAAATGAGAGGGTCTCTCCTAGTACCCAAATTAACTCTCCTGGAGGAGAACCAAATATCTTTTAAAATACTGAATTAGAATTACTCTGTAGTGTCACAGTAATTTTTTTTTTTTTAAATTTAAAAAATTTACCTTCATACCTGCATACCTAATGTCTGCTATCCATCTGCACAAGTATGAGGACAAAATTCTCTCCAGTGTCCTCCCAGATGTCCAGTTCCCCTGGCCCATTCTCACAGCTCATCCCGTTAACCTCTCCAAAGCATTTAACTCCTTTGCCTGCACCCCACACGTGTATTTGGATTTCTTTTGCTCTGTATTCTTGAAGTGCCTTTCCCGTTCATCATGTACCACAATGCACACCTGTAGGTGCCGTCGTCCTTTGTAAGCACACTGTACAGCTCTTCTTTCTCCCCCGGTTACCAAAAAAAAACAAACAAACAAACAAAAAAACACGGGAATACAAGGCACAATCAGTCATCCAGCCATTATTTCCAGCTCTCACTCTACTTGCCTTCCTTGTCGACTTGAAACTGCTGAAGTCCCAGGGCAGCGTCCACGCCCAGCCCCCTGACATGCCCCTTAAATCTCCAGCCCTTAACACACACCCTCAGACTCAATCTTTCTCCAACACTCTTCCTAGAGGAACGTGTGCTTTGCTTTCTAGATTACTTCATTCTAACAGCTGCTCCATTTTCCATGTTG
This sequence comes from Noctilio leporinus, assembly GCA_004026585.1. Classification (NCBI taxonomy): domain Eukaryota; kingdom Metazoa; phylum Chordata; class Mammalia; order Chiroptera; family Noctilionidae; genus Noctilio; species Noctilio leporinus. The sequence continues at coordinate 175,796 of PVIW01002790.1, read as the reverse complement.
AATTCCTATTTCTTCAAAACACAACATAGAATTTACCTAGTCTATGAAGGTGTCTGCAACTTCAACAGGAAATAATCGTATTTTCGTTTCTCTGCTCCTAATCACTGCCCTCTCTTGTGGCTTTTTCCTTTTTAATTCATCTACCACATGGCATTGTAAACTCACTGAGAGAAGGGCTTAAATCTTGTCCATTTTTATCTCTTCCATAGGATGTAGCATTGTGCTCTCTGACCAGAGAGCCCTTCATGAATGCTAGTTGTTTGACAGTGAGATCTTACATCTCCCTAAAACTTTATGAAAAGCTATAAATAAACTGCTATGATTCAGTGTCTCTACACAGGAAAGTACAGGGATAAATTGGCTTTTTTTTCCTTTTGAAGGAAGTATATTATATCTAATTTTAGGCTTCCGTTGTGAGATCTATATGCAGGGTTTTCTCTGGGACAGTTTTATTGCACGGCTCTTCCTGCTACCTAGTAGATTTGTTCCAGTGTAAGTGAAAATTGATTTTTTTTTTTTTTTTTTTTGTAAATTGAGTGTAGTTTTAAATGTACTAGAATATTTTCTTAGCCCTAAATGAAAGATGTGTCATTAATTTTAATATCCTTAAATACATGGTTGGTATATTGGGTCTTAGGTTTTGTTCATTTTTTAACTTTTTTCTTTATAACACACGAGAATTGGGCATTCCTTCGTGGAATTTTGGGAATTCCAAAAATGTCCATAGTCTTCTCTTCCAGAAAGTAGACACTTTTTTCCTGTTTTTATTAACCCTCAGTCGTTTTGTGCTACTCCAGAAGAATGGCGCTGCAGCGATGATCAGATGGACAAGCTCTCTGCACAGCGTCTTGACTGCTGGATGGCTCCCATCAGGCCAGTCTACTGTCACACACGAAATCGATGGAAAGGTAAGTGTGCTTTCTCCATAGTCTCACTTACTGGCATTTACAATCACCCTCTTCAATAAATTGACTTTTTTATTACAATTATAGATCTGTAAAGTATATTTCATGGCAATGTTTTTTAAAAAATAAGAATGACAAAAAATGTTAACATAGGGCAAGGCAAAAGTAGGTTTACAGTTGCAAGTATGCAAAAAAAATGCGCTTTATTTTTGTATTATTAATTATTGTATTATTTTCCACCCAAACATTGTAAACTTACTTTTGTCCCTCCCTGTAGTTCTCATAGAGGTACATTTATTTAATTTAAAAGATTGGTCTCTATTGACACGTACATCCCAAGGGCCTAAAACAATTTCTGGCACTTAATCTCTTGGAGACATTTGTGAAATAAATGAATGGTATTTTTTCTTTCATTGTTTAAAAGTTCATTTTTAAAAATGAAATTAGAAGACAACTATTGCACTTTAATAGTCTTTGATCAATGTTGTTGAATTCATATTAATTCAATGGGCAGACTACAATGCAATTGAGAAGGAAAAAAATGTATGAAATTAAAAAGGATACAGATAAGACATTGTTGAATAGTTAGGATTTTTATTTATGATTTGTTGTTGTTGTTGTTGTTTTGGATAGCTCATGACCTGTATTTACAGATAACCACAACTTTAAGTCTGTTGACGTCATAACAGTTGACTTTTCCACTTACTTTCAGGAATGAGTTGTGCGAATTATGAACATAGAATCATAAATAAATGTAGTTGTACATAATTATGTGTGTACACATATACACACATACCTGGTCTAAAGCACAAAGGAAAAAATTAACTTAATTGCATTTTATTTGAAAGGCCTGTGATAGTTTAAGTCGTGTTTAGGAGTGGTCCAATGCGTATTTGTTTCTTTGTGTAGGTTTTTTCCAAAGCCTTTTTTCATTCCTGTGTTTGGCATTAAGTTGATCCTCAGTAAACATTTATTAGGAAAAAAAATAAAAAAACAACGGACACTTTCACTGAAATAATTTCCTGTTGTTCCCCTTTGCTCTCCTTTTATTGTAAGAATGTCAGCTTTATAAACCCTGTTTTACTTTAAGAAGAAAACAAACTCGACATTTCCTCCATGAAGTAGGCTTAGTCTTTCACCTTCAGCTCTGCAAAGTGAGTTAATTGAGGGCATCCCCTGTTCCAAGGCTGGGCGTGCATGACAGTTTAACAGTTCTGGTCTTGACATTCCGGAACCTAACAACCTCCGGGGAATTTTGGTTGTTCAGCCAACATCACGACATCCTTTGGTGCTCAGATACGTCACTTTTTACTACTCCCTAAACATTCCATTTCCTCCCACTGGATCTGAAGCTTTGCGGGATAAAGTTACCTTTCCCTACCTAGCGACTCAATATCATTATTTGGTCCTCTCCTTAAATGTCAGGTGAGATCTGGATAATTGGTCAAAACTGTGGCCGAGCCATCCTTGGGCTTTCTCTTCTTCTCCCACTGCACATTCTCGCCCTGTCACGGGATTATCTTGGCTTTGCTTTCAAAGTGTACCTGGAGTGGGACCACCTCTACCTGGCCACAGATGCAGTATCCATGTCACCGCCCTCCCGTGTCACCGTGCACCTGGCCCACGGGAGGTGCACCCAGGCAGGTTCCCGACCCCACAGCCAGAACAGCCCCTTCTGCGCTCCAGAGGAGCCCAGCTTCATGCCCGGCGCCTTACAGCAGCTCCTGGTTCCTCCTGGAATAAAGCCTCCATCCTCCCAGTTGCTTACCAGCCCCGCGTTCCCTGCAGCAACCCCCCTCCCCTCTATTGGACGTCCCGCAGCTGTTTCTGCCCTCACACCACTCCGTCCATGTGTGCCCTTCGCTGATGCTGGAACCTGTGGCCCGACACACCAGGCCTTCCCTGTGCCCCTGCCACACAGGACATATGCTCCCCTGCCCTCCAAATTCCACTTTGTTCTACTTCTCTTGTAGAATTTGTAAGCTTTGTTCTAGTGCATGATTTACTGATATTATTATACTTTTTCATTGGCGTTCCCTACATCAGCTGTACAAGGGAAATCTTGACACATTGATAGTTTGTGGTGCCGTCAGAATGCATACAGGTATATCCCAAATGACTAGAGTCGAGTTTGGCTAATACTCGGTTTTTTGGCATGAACGAATGAACGAGTGAGTGGTTCTGAAAAGCAACGTCCCAAAGTTATATTTAAAGTTATGTATATTGAATAGTCAATCAGAAATCACATTAACCTTTCCAAATTGAGGGTATCATTCATTCCTACATATTAATCTAATTTATAAACCAGTTCAATTATTATGAAAGTAGCTTCTGAACTAGAGAAAAATGGTGTATAGTTCCTGATTTGTCTTGAGGATGGCAAAGCTTCGTTTTATAACATTTGTGAAAACGGAACAGAGCCAGAATAAGGCATTGTGTACAGACAAATCCAGGTGGAAAGTAGGTTCCCCACCTTGGGCTGTGCTTCAAGAGCAGAGTTTCAAACTCTGTAAGGAAAAATGAGGGGAAAAAATCCTACGTAGGAAATAAGATACAGCTACAAATAGCTCAATCTAAAAGTTACTAAAGATTGACTGCGTGGCAGTTTTCACCTGATTCCAGTAGAGAGGAAACTTAGTGGGAGCTCAGAAATAAGAGTCAAGGCAGGAAGATTTGTGACTCCCATTACTGACCCGCGGGGGCAGCGTGACATTGAACAGCAGAGCTGCCCGTGGCTGGACCCACCTGGTCCCTGCCCATTGCGACAACACCCTTCTCACAGAGTGGCTGCTTCAACCCATGGTGCTCCCGTAACCTATGCCCTGACATGAATTTACTGGGACAAAATAGTATGATTTCACTAAGATCCATTACTTTCAAAAGAAAAGGCAACATTATTTTTGGGCATTGAATGTGTTCACTAGAGCATGCCTCACTGCCGGTCAAGACATCCTGAGGACCCGAAGGAGGGGCCACTAACTGCGCCCCTTTATTCACAGCAATGAACGTGTCAGCATGGTGAGCATCTCCTAAGACTCTGACCTCCCCATACGCCAGAGCACGTGCAGCAGCCCATGTAACCTGTGGCCCGATGGAGCCCCGCGACCAGCCCCTCTGCTCCCGATGGCTTCTGGCCGCCCACACTGGGTGGGGGCAGAGAGAGGAACCAGCTTTCACCCCTGGGTGGTCTCCAGGGAAGCAGGCTGGTTTCAGAGCAAAGCCGCCCTTTAACCGGAGCCCGTAACATCGATGGCCTGCCATCATGCCGTAAGTGACTGACAGAGAAAGAAATAAAAATTTAAAGGCAGAAAAGAGAGACAGCTTCGTCTAGTTCCTTCGATGACTCAGGTTAAGGAAGCTATCAGTGACAACTACTTTGGAGAAAGAAACATTATTTCGCCTGAGTTCAAATAAGGAAAAATAATGTGATCACAGATAAGAAAAACGGCAACTACTCTAACTTACTTGCTTTCGTGCTGTAACGTCAAGATGTCATGGAGCTGACATACTCAGTTGTCTCTTTATCACAGGCCTGTGACTCGACAGACTGAAAGCTAAGTAATCAAAAAGATGCAAAATCCGGGAAAGAGATGACAGGACAGGACAGTGCCCGTTGATGTTCTCCCTCTTTGCATGAACGTGACCCCAGAAAACAACATCATCCCTGCCTCTACCATCACTCCTCTGACACTCCCGAGCTGGTTATAAAATGCACTTCATTGTTGCTAATACTTTAATTCCATCAAATTAAAAATAATCTTGTGGGAACCCTGGTTTCAAAACCTGGATGGAAGAGTAGGTGACAGAAATGGGACTGAGAAGCCAGCAAACATAATTTCCTTCCAGACGCTTTTACAAATGACTCAGTAAGAACTCGTGCTGAATCTGGGTTTACAGATTCAAGGACTGCATAACCAAGGACATTTTGCACGTTTTTTGAACATCACAATCCTCTCTAGACATCTACACAATTTAAAGAAATGTGAGGCTGCCACATGTAGAAACTTCAGACAAAGGCTCTTGAAATCCTATTTCAGACACAACCCTACTATTTCTTGCCAAGACACTGGGCGCCCTGGGACCTGTCCCGGCCACTGTCTCCCCTCAGTCACCCTCCTCAGTGCCAGGATGCAGAACAAAACTTCCCGCCCGCCACACCCCTTCACAGCTCTGCGTTTTCACTAGTGCCCCAGAAGAAAAGTGCTCTTCCCACCTTGTTTCTTTAACGAATAAAAAATGCCTGCTTACCTCCAGAGAATCAAACCAAGTATCTCCCCCTTAATTGCTCTCCTGGGCCTCTGGAGTTCTGCTCTGCGTGGTGAAAAACCTAACCTGCTGTAAAGTCCTTATTGCAAGAACCAGGCTGTATTCATCTCTGTCCTTCAGCGCCCAGCGCCATGGCTGGCGTCCAGCAGGTGCTACAAACTATGTGCCATCGGACAATGAGGTCACCCTCAGAGCCAGGCCGTGGGTACAGGGGAAACTTCCCTGTCCCCTACTCGGCCTTTAACCTGCTGGTCCCCAGCCGGGAGTGCGCTGGACACTGCCACGAGTGACCAGGGAGCTCCTGCGGGGTAGGTCCCCTGTAGACGGAGGGACTCGGCCACCTGCCACCCCTGCTTCTGAGAGCTCAGCAATTCCACGCGGTGCCCTCTGTCTCATGCTGTGCCGCTGGGCATCAGTGCGAGTGGCGTGGCAGGGAACCCGCGCCAGCAGAAATTCAAGTGGTCCCGTTAGGAGGTCTGATTTCAGCAAGGCCCTCCGCTCAGCGGAAAGAAGGTCTGTCATATTTGTTCAGGACTCGGGCACTCTTCCTATTGATGAGGAAACTGTGGGGAATCGTGGAGACAGGGAGACTGAGAGAAGGAGGCGGGAAAAGGGAAGAAGGAAGGAAGGGAGGGAGAGACGGAAGGAGGAAGAGAGGGGAAGTTCGATTTTTCAAATTGGCAGTGTGCAGGGGGACAGCCAGGGTGCCCCTCCGTCGCCGGGTGGGACCAGGGCGGGGAGGCTGGGCCGCCTGGACCCGCGGCGCGCAGTGAGGCCGCCCCTAGAATAATGCAGAACTGGGTACGCTTCCAAACGAGATCATTTTCCTGTTACTGCGTATAAGTAAAACTTCTTATCTCTAAATACTCTCCTGCTGTTTGACACGATATAAAAGAACATTAGTAAATCTTTCATAGGGTGTATTTTACCACAATCTATATTTTACATTTGCTATAAACATTTTACAGCGGTGGTGTATACTGCAATTTATATTCGTTTTTCCCATGAAAAGCAATAAAAATGATGGGCTGAAACACCCTGGCATCCAAGATTGTAAGGCATTAATACTTGCATGGGAAGCTGTGGATTATACTCATACCAGGCCACAGGCGGTGAAAACACTCTACGTGTTAGCGTCACCGCGTCAACAGCAGTTGGTTTTCCCATGAAAACCGACACATTCTGCCCTTGGGCAAGGACTCGACCAAAGTCTAATCTATAGTTATCCCCTCGAATGGAAAAAGTAGGCAGTAAACGTGTGAGGTCTTTTAGGTGTTGATGAAAAACATTGAAAACACAAATAGCACGTTCCCTGTGGCCAGATGCAAACAGCCACCCGGTTAGCACTGACTGCGACACACGTAACGGAAATCAGCTGGACGAAGCCCAGACTTCAGGGCTGGCCCTGGCCCTGGCCCTGCGCAGCAGCTTTTCACTGTAACATCTCATTTCTCTGATGTCCTCACACAAGTAGCAGAGTGTGTGTTCATGGCATCAGAATTGTGTAGGGTAATATTTTGACATCATCTAGGAAATTATCTTAATTGGGATTTTCTCTCTAAAAGGTGCACCTGATTTCAATTTCTGAAGTAAACTAACTGCATTGAACTGGATTCCCTTCACCTCTGGAATTGTAATGCCAGCTCTCAACTCCTAGAAGCTTGCTTGTTTCTCTTAGAATAATGTCCTATGGGTCTTGAATGTACGAACAAGGTCACCGAGGAGAAATAGGTGGAAAAGCCCAGAGGCCTGAGGACAGAACTCTGGGTAAAAAAAGATACATTTAGGGGACAAGCATCATTCATATTTTGGAAATTGATCTTCATAGCTATGGGGACAAGATTTTACACTATAAAATTCAATGTTTAATAGATAATGCTATGAACCAAACTAGTAAGTGTGTTGGTTTTTAAAAATATCTCCTTTACTCTGTTCTGTTTTTTCCGTCTTTCCTAGTGGAATTCCGGGCACAGAGCTAGTTAGGGGCTTGTGGTTGTTAGTCACCGTGCTCGCTTCCTTTGTAGTTTCTGAATGACACCCTTGCACCTGCCACCAAAGTGGCTATCGCCGACTCACCTCCCAGGTACACATCGCGGGTCATGGGCAGAATCTCCCAGGATGAATAAACTTTAAGTCTAAGCCATAGAAGGAACGGGTCTCCAAAAAGCCATGGGGGAGCGCCCTGCCTGCCCGGGTGACCCTGCGCTTTGTGAGCCCCCGGCGCCTCTCACCAGGACTCCCCTAAAGTGCTGTCTCTTCCGCAGCATCGCCTGGAGCCCCAGCCATCTCAAAGCCAGCCGCAATGTTTCCAGCGAGTTAAGGGATGATGCTCTGACTTGGGTTCTTTTCTGTGTGACTTTTTAGTAACAGATCCCTAAGCTCCGTCACTGTGGCTTCATAATAAGATTCGAGGCGGGGCCGGGGGGGGGGGGGACAATACTTTCACATGTTCAATGTGCAGTTTAGACATAAAAGAAGTGCTTAACTCTGATTTTTAAGATTATTTTAAAAATGTACTTTTAGACAGAGGGGAAGGGAGGGGGGATGTGAGGGAGAGAAACACCCATGTGTGGTGGCCTCTCGTGTGCCCGCACCCCAGGCCTGTGCCCTGACTGGGAATCGAACCAGCGACCCTTTGGTGTGCAGGCCAGCACTCAACCCACTGAGCCACACCAGCCAGGGCAGCTCTTTGACTTTTAAGGAGAAAATTGAGCAAGTCAATCCAATATTACATTAAGTTTCTTTCTACACAAATCAATTGTCAGGCTCAAAGGAACTTGGCAGATAATTTAGTTTATTTCCCTGCCTCTAAGCAACTTTCTGCCCAAGCTGTCGTTTGCGTTAAAAAGCTAAGCACCTACAGGTTATTTGCTTCTCCAAGAACATGTTTTCAGAGCCACCATGCGTCCTACCTCAAAGTCTTTCTGTGCACTTAAATTTTATCCGACACTTGTAGTACCTTCCATGGTTATTCGGGGAAGAAAACAATACTGACTGCCTCCCTCCCCTTCTCCAAAGCCCATGGGCCTGAAGAGCAGCAGCAGATCCCATCAGCACTTCTCCAGCTGGGGCCTCTGTTTCAACCTTGTTGTATACTTTTTCAGTTGCATTTTTTCAAAGTATGATCCGAAGAAAAGGATAGTTTCGTGTAAACGGACCAAAACTGATGACTTTCTTGGGGAGACTTGTTAATATCTTTGCTTGGCCCAGGAACACAGTAGGAAGTGCCCATCAATAGAATAAGCGGATACTGCTCATTTTGAAGTACAGTGACATATCTTAAAAATCATGACATTCTCTTTGCTTTTCACCATGAAGCTAAATTGTCTTTCTAGTCTGGGCCTATTACCTCCCTGCCCTCTGGGTCATTATTACAGTTTTGTTAATAGAATAAAGAATTTTTTCTCACTAATAAACCACTACTGGACACAGTGCATTGCCCCCTTAACTTTTCTCACTAATATTTATTAGTAAATATTCATCTCTGACACTTTCATCATTATTTTCTTTGTGTCCAGTTATTCCCTGGCCAACACCTAGGTTGCTGTTAGAATTGTGCTTCCTGACTCCGGTTGGAGCTGCGCACTGCTAATTGCAATAGAACCGGACATGAACTGTTACATTTTCATACATGTGATTATCTCAATCAGAAGAGAACACACGATAGACCCTAGTATCAAAATACATAACTTCCTCCAGTTTTTCACCTCTAATGGCTAAATTTTAATGATATAGATAGTTAAAAGTAAGCTCCCCTACATTGAGATTCTATTTTTGTTCCCATTGGTGGTATGATTTAAGGAACTTCTTAGGAAACCAAAATGAAACAATTACTTCTAAGCGCAGCCCTTTGAGGGGTCACTCTATTTCCTGGCTGTGTCAACTCCTCCCCCGTGACAGATGCCAAGGGAAGAGGGAGATGGAAACCTTGTCATTTTCTCTTCCCCGCTGTGATAAACACATGGGTTAGTCATTTGAACCTCAGTTCCCCTGTGCTGCTGCTGGAGAGGTACAATGGGAGAAACAGAACACAAGGCCCTGGTGGTGTGGCCACACCATTTATTCCTGCAGGAAGAGAATGGCACCCTCCAGGCGCCAATTTGCTAATTAAAAATAATGTGCCATTCTGTAATAGTTCAAAATTATCTTCTTTGAATGTCGGGGCATAACAGAAACTAGAAAAATAACGTTATTCAGAACCACCAAAAGGTGGTTATCATTTTACACAGTTATTATGTGGATCAAGAGTTGTGAGACTGCTCAGGGGCTCATAGTTGGTATATTCAAATAAAAGTGACTATTAGAGAACTTCAACAACAACAACAAAAAAATGAGATGCCCCTTAAGCCAGAACTTCAATAAGGACAAGCTGATGTAAAAATAGTCTTTATTGATTATGGGCATTGAAAAGCAATGAAAATGTTTTATATCTATTAGAGGATGGGTGAAAAAGTTTAGTAACCAGATGAACTGAACATGATTTATATCACTTATTCAGTATTCGTAAGACATTATGTAATAGATATTATCATCATTTTACGCATAAAGAAGATGAGTTTATGCTTCCCGAAGGCACACATCTAACAAGCAGGGACCTTGCTGTTTAAAACTGTGTAGATCTCACCACAGAACCCGTTTACCATTCACCACCTGACCAACGTAAAATGCCGGGGAAACACAGACGTCAACGGTTTACATTTTTTCACACATACAAGTGCTAAGTGTATGTTTACACATACAAGTGCTAAGTGTATATTTCATGATTCCATGGATCATTTTATATTTTTCTTCATTGAATATTAATTGAGTGCACACGACAGGATTAATTTTAGAATCTTAACTGCCCGCACATGACGAGTATAATCTGTCATCGCACGCATGACAAAACACTCATGCTGGGTGTGCGGAGCTGTGAGAACAGGCGGCAGGGTATCTCACGGCTAACAGATGTCTAGGCCCCGACTGAAACCTTAAACGCACGGACGGACGTGAATCTAACGAACAACACCGTTTGTTTGCACCAGTGCTGACGTGTAACACGTGTTCCCAGGTATTTGTGCTATTTATTAGAGAGGCAGAAGTCTGATTCACTGATGATTATGATTAAGGATAACGTTGAAACTGGTGGATCCACCCAAGAGAACTACCTAAGAAAGAGCCTGATGGGGGGTGGGGAGGGGAGCCCCACTCTCCAGGGGGGTCCCATGTGTTTGTTGTCTCATGTTCTCTTGTTGGTCAGAGCACCCATCCCTCCCATGGGATCTGGGACTTTGCCATGTGACTCGCTTGGGCCAAGGACATAGCAAGGTGGTGGGGGCTGGAGAAAGGAAGAGATGGGGCTCACCTCTGGTGTACTCACTGATGATCTGCTGTAAGACGCCTGCCAGGTACCCAGCCTCCGTGGTGGGGGGCACAAAGGGCACCCCAGGCTCTAGGTAAGTCATGTACTGAGAGAACAGGAGATGTAACAGTTCTGCCCCGAATGGAGGTTGGAGCCTGGAATCCAGCTTTTCCCAGTCAATTTGTAATTGTCACACAGAACACTGAATGTGAGATCCTGGTACTACTGCTTGGAATCATTACATCCTGGGGTTATTGTAGTTCGCAGTAACAAACTCCTCAGTTGTTCATGATGCCAGTGATCACTCTAATTCAGCGTATTTTCAGGAACCCGCAGGGTTGAAGTGCAGATTAAATAGTGTCCATTAGCTTTTTGGATGCACAATGGCATAAGACTTTATTAAATATTCCAGAAGGAATAATACCAAAAGAAGTAATGTCTGTGAAGATTCATGTGATGATCAATAGATGTTCAATGCCTGAATTCTTGACATATTCCAAGGACAGTGCTAGTGATAGTAAAGAGGTAGAGACCCAGCCCACACAGGACTTGGAGTCTAAATTTAAATATCATTTCTATCCCAAAGATTACCTGGCATGGATCTTTCAGAAATAATTTACTAGCACTTCCCAGGAATCTCTCATAGCTCTTATATTTTGTATAATCAGCAGCCCCACCAAAGTCCTGAATTCCAGGTCAAGGAATTTGGTAATGTATGTAGCTAACTTTTGCAAAATATGATGTCATTTTTCCTCTTTACTTTTTTTTTCTTTTTGATTGGACCCTGCTAGTTCTCCATTGAATTTTGTAATGCTGTCACTTTCTGCAAAGCACCACCCCCTGGATTAGTGTTGAGGACGCCTCCTGCGTCTTTTCCTGTCTCTGCCTCTGAGTTCTTACCTGGAAACAGACTCAGTTGTGAGTTTTCAGACTAATTCCCATATCTCTGCGTGTCTTCTCTGTCCAGTGATTATCCTTTTCCGCCTGCTCTTCCATTAGCTCCTCCATTCCTCCTAAACCTTTTCCTCTGAAGTTTCTAACACTGGATGGATAGATAGAAACATAGATAGACAAACTGATAGATAATTAATAGACTAGCTATATACTATCTAACGATCAATTTATAAGTATGTATTAAGTGGTATACTAATATCATATATATGGGTAATGATACATATTGTGTTGCTTGGGGCTATCCTAGATGATAGCCACTTATTCTGCACAATTATTAATAGTGCTCCTTTTCTTCACTTGGATAGTAGCATGTGTGGTCCCCAAGGTAAAATGCCAAGTAGAGATGTTGATAAACTTGATAAGTTTAACAATGCTCACCAGCCACCTAAAAGGTATTATTGAAGATATTTTAGACCTGGGATGTCATAAGTTATTGAAAGAGGCAGTCATGAGATTTATGCAAGGCGAATAATGTCAGCATATAGAAGGAAAAGCAGTTACACAGGAGAACTAGAAAAGTGGAGCGTTCCTTAGGATAATTGTTGTGGTGACTGAGCAGGTGACAAGGGAGCGGGTGAGGCTCTCCGGCTGAGAGCGACGTGGCCGCAGCAGGGACCGGGTCCTCTGACTCGGGCTCTGCACCCCCAACAGGGGCTGAAAGGCAGCCAGTTCCTGCCCCGGCAATACTTGCTGCAGCCCAACAAGTCGGACATTTGTGCACCAAAGAAACGGAGAGATTATCCGCAAAACCCCCACAAGGGTCATAGGTCACGCTGACACCAGAGCCATAGGAGCCCCTGGGGAGGGGGACACTCTGGGAGGCACCTGGGTCTGTGCAATGACACATGTCAACGTGCGTTGACGTTCACCTCCCATCCACCTGGTGGGGGAGAAATCATTTCAACATGTTCAAGTTTATGAACATCGCACATCTTTTCACACCAGTGAAGATGAACCATCATGTTGCACAAACTATATGTAAAGCTGAGATGTGTCGGTTGTTTCATGGGTTCCCAACAGCTTAATTGATACTGATTTTATGATTCTGCATTTATCAGTTATTAGGCTCTAATCATCATTTTCAAGACAACTTTATACTTGTTAGAAGTGGGCAGTTTTATTTAAAATGTCATTGTGGAGTCAGTACCTGGGGACAATATTGTGATGCATTGCCTCTATCCCCTGGTAATTTAATTGGACAAATAGATTTCAATTAGGATGCCATTAATACGGCACTTAATTGCTACGCATGCATCATAAAAACGACGTACACAGTGGGAGGTAAATTCTCTATTTTAAATGCTATTCTTTCACACTACACATATATTTTATTCTTATTTTATAAACAGTGTACCTTTCTCCTCCCCAGCAACTGTGATGCTATGCTAAAGCAAAGCAGAAATACCTTGACAAGGGAAAGGCCATTCTACGGGGCAAGCGTATGCCAATTTCTCACCTTCTGAGTTTAATTTTGTGCATTCTTGGTATCATATTGTCCCAGGGTGGCTTTCGGTGCTGGTGAAGAGCCAGTGAATATGATATAATGTATGTAAGCCATTGAGTCGGGGACTCCAATCTGATTACACTGTCTGCGGATTTTTAAAGTTCGCATGAAAGACATCCAAATCTAATAAAATCTAATCTGAGCAAGGAATTATTGAGTTTTATAAATCCATTAAGGAACCCAATGGTCATGCATTCTGAGCTAAGGTAAAGTGAGTAATCTAATTTTGCTTTTGGAGTGAGCTGAGCTCTTGCCCTCTCCAGAGATGTCTCTTTAAATATTAACGAGGGCCCTGGCTGGTGGCACAGTGGATAAGGTGCTGGTCTGCGAACCCAAAGGTCGCTGGTTCGATTCCCAGCCAGGGCACGTAACCAGGTTGCAAGCCAGGTCTCCAGCCAGGTCTGTAGCTGGAGGCAGGTGAAAGGCAACATACATGGATGTCTCTCTCTCCCTCTCTGCTTCTCTCCCTTCCCCCTCCCTCTAAAGATAATTTTTAAAAATCTTTAAAAAATAAAAAAGTATGAACTAGAAAAGCCACAATGATAGGCAACACTCCCTCAAAAGGCTTGCAGGGGGGTGGCCCAGTCTCTGAGCCTTAGCTGCTAAGGGACCGCCACCCTCCCCTGGTGCCAAGGCCACGGACAGAAGGGGCTGTGTGGACCAGGGCGGTGGCCCCGGCATTTCACAGCCCCAAGGGGAGCCACTGAGGAAGCCATTCGGCCTGCGCGGGTGCGTGGCTCTTGAGAAGGGAAAATACACCCGCCAACGTCCCTCCGGGTCCCCCGCCCGCCTGCACGGCCCTCCGGCCCCGCACAGACGACAGACTCGCAGGACGCGCCTGCGGCCAGGCGGCCCGTCCAGGCTCCTGGGCGACGGACTCGCGACCTCGCTGGGGCTGCGGGACGGGGCAGCGGCAGCCGCAACGCAGGAGCCGCGGTGGCACCGCCGAGGCCGTGGGCCGGGAAGAGCGCGCGGTCGTGGCCGGGCCAGGGGGCGCCCGGCCAGCAAGGGAAGCGGGACCTTCGCGTTCTCACCTCAGGAAGGACAGCATCGCTTCCTGAGACGACAGGGGCGTTGGCGAATGTGACAGCGGCAACCGGGCATGACGTCTGAACTGTGCCCGGGCAGCTCGCTGACGCTGCGCGCTGCACCCTCACCCAACGCCGAGGGGTGAAGCTGGGGGGACCCTGAAAAGGCGAGGCTGCAGGGAGGCGGAGCCAGCAGAGGAACGGAGGGCTATCCTCTCGCTAGAAGCAACTGGTGAAAAATACTAAATGCTAAATGCATAACGATGACAACTTGGCCCGCCAGGGGTCATGTTTTCCTTGGGGCAGGGGTGGGGGGATGGAAGTGGCTGTACTTTTAAAACAGGCTGTCGCAGTGAAGGGCGAAGGTGACGCTACCATAATGAGCAGGATGAACAAAAATGAACAGACTAGGAGGAGGAAACAACCTCTGTTTCTCACAGCGGGTGACCAGGCCTGCCCCACCCTGAAAACTACCTTGGTTGCGTCTCGCACCCTCCCGGCATTTTAAGGTGCTAAAGAACAACTTCATTTTCAACATGAAAAAAATTCATTCTGATAGCGACACGTCAATGCCGCCCAAACAAGTGCTTCTCTCCCAGCGTGTCCTGCCCAGTAAACTCCCCGAAGACAGAGCGGGGTGGTTGCATTCTTGCCGCAGGGTTAGAGTGAATGAAGATCGGACAGGGGAGACATCAGGACAGCCCCCCTTGACCCCCACACGGGCTCCTCCAGACGGGCTGACCTGCGAAGGGGCCCCCGGAAAACCCGCTGTGCCGGCTTCAGTCTTGTCCTCGTGGCTGGAGAGTGAGGACGGGGGCTGAGGGCGGCGTGGCACCCTGAACACGGCCCTCCCTGCTCAGCCTCTTCCTCCCCCAGGAAACACGTCCTGCTCTCTCCAGCCTGGACAGACGCAGTGGTTGGAGGACTCTGTCACCAGCACGCACTGTAAGTGCAGTGGCATCTCTTCTCGGAAAACGAGGGCAACGATTTGGCCAGTTTTCAGCAGCACCGACCATCATCTTCTATTGAGATAACACTGCTGTCTCATTTTACGTCTGTCCCCAGGAAGCTGTGGCAGAGATTTAGTTATTTTTAGGATATACCATCAATAGGACTTAACGATTAGAGGTATGGAGTGAAAATCAAGAAGTTCAATCTGACTGTTGAGATGTTTGTGAGGGTGTGGCAGGGAGTATCCCGGAGCTGGTGCTGGTGTCTTAACGGGGTCGGGGGCAGCTGGCGGGGCATGACTACCGGAAACCGCTGAAAATAGATGCAGCGGAGACAGGCGTTATTGATGCCATGTTCTCCTCCACGCGACCTCACTCTGCAGCAGTGCTGTCAAAACTGACGAAGGCAATAATCTTGTTCAGAGACTGGGCATCGCGTGGGATGCAGGAGCCAGGTGTCCAGCAGGAAGGCTGGTCGGGTGGACAATGTACACGTGCTCCCACCCCTGATTTTACAGCCGGGATACACGTACACACCAGAATGGGTGCGATGCTCACATACAGAACAGGCTACTCGAAGAACTGCCCCCAAGAGACGGTGCTCGTCTGTGATGTCCTTCACATGCCTTTCTCATTCTCTCAGTCTTTCTATTTTGTATTAGTTGTATTGGGATTCTAATTATGTGAATTGATGAGGTACACAAGGTCCTCAGGGTGCATTTGAATGGTGGCTTCCCGGACGGTATCATGATCCTGCAAACAGCATTTCTGAGAGGCCCTTTCTGCTGCCGTGTTTTCTGGGGTGAGTGGTTCGCATCCTTCGTGAGTACAGGGCCCAGTGTCTTTTCCTGCTGGTCTAGCAGACCTACCTCTCTGCGTTTGACAATCCTGGGGGATATTTTTCTCTTACAGGATGCCTGATAAGCCTTTCCTACCTCCTATGTTTGACCTTAAAACGGGTCTTATTTTAAATGGGAAGTCCTAGCATTGAACTTGAAGAAAATGAAGTCAATTTAAAAGTATAATTTTACTAACTGCTCTCATCAGCATATAATTTTATGCATCTATTTTATTTACATCATTACTCAAATGCAGTCTGTTCAATTACTGATGAACAAAAGAGGAGGCAAATTATCACTGTTTTCACATTGTCCAATTAGGATCCTATTAATTATACCTTATTTCCTTTGCATCTGCAAAAGCTACTTTCCAGCCACATCCCATTTTTCACTGTATTTTTAATTGACAGTGTGATTTTGTTTCAATTAAATTGCAGCCACAAAGCGCCCGAGGTAGAAGCCTAAGTATCCGAGTGCTAACCTGATTGTGATGGTCATCACCATTGGGTGGCGACGCTCCTTAGATGCATTATTTCTGATCAGCAAGCGTGAGGAGGGGACCCAGCTGTTGTGACGGGAAAATGATGCATTTTCCAGGCATTTTCTGTCTCTTGCCATCTCTCAAAAGACATGAAACACTGCAAATGTTGCAAGTGTGTCTATCAAGACAGTGGAAGCAAAAGCATGCTTAATGAAAAGACAGACATACCAAGTGAGCTAAATGTTTTCATAGACAAATCATAAAATGTGAATATCTAGTAAATGTGAGAAAGCATTTCAATCGTGCTACTATGAAAATGTGTGTCTTCCCTATGGACGAGGAGGTTTTTTTTTAATAAAAATAATCAGTGGAGTGGTACAGCGGCAAACTCGCTACCACCATTCATTGTCTGAGGAATGATATATTTTCTCAGCATCCATAGGACGTTGGGTCCAGAAGCCCCTGGGTACCAACATCCAGGGACGCTCAAGGCCCTTGTATAAGACGATGCAGTATTTGCATATAAAGTAGGCACTGTCTCCCACATACTTTAAATCCTCTCTAGAATACTTATAATGCCCAGTATAATACAAGCAGTTGTTTTCCTGTATGGTTTAGGGAATAATAACAAGAAAAAAATTCCATACACGTTTGGTACGGATTCAACCATCCTTGGCCCAAATACATAGTGTGTGTCAGCAATAACGGAATCTTTTTTTGGGGGAGGGGGGGTGTGCATTTTTGATCCATAGTTAGTTGACTCTGCAGATGTGGAATCACTGGATATGGAGGGCTGACGATAGCCTCTTCTGATAGCAAGTTTAAACTATATACCAATATATGTTTTATTTTGTAAAAGTTTATCATGAAGAATTAAGTGTATGCAAATATCCTTGGATAAGACTGATCATTTTCATGATTACACACATACACACACACACATTCATACACACCTACGAGGTCTGTCCTGGAAATATCAAGCCAATGTCAATATAATTAAAACAGTTTGTGTGGCCAATAATTTCAGGACAGACCTCATATATACTATACATATACCCTCAGGGGGAATAAATAGATGACATACTAGAGGAAGAAGTTGAGTCAAAATGTATCTTGAAAATAGAACAGTATGGGGCTATGTAAAAGAGATATTTTTGACATTAGTTCCAGGAGAAAACTATCACAGTAATTACCATCTTTAGGCTATAAATCTCAACATAAGACCTCAATAAAGCAATATATGTGTATACCTATGTAAACAGAAAGAAATGGTAGGAAACACATACTCCTGATAGCAGTAGTTATCTTTAAGTATTTGTGGATGCTTTAAAATATTTTTCTTTTTGATGACTTGGTAAACTGTAAAGTATTTTAAGACTCTCACATTAGGGCTGATAAAGACTGTCCATTATATATATCTATAGGCACATAAGTGTGGGACTTGGCTTTCTGAACATCTTAAACTTTTCTATTTCAACTAATAAAAACTTTCCACCAAGTTTAGACTTGATTAGCTTTTTACCTTTTATTTAGGATTTGTTTCATAAGCTCTTTTTAAATATGTATATAATAATACATACCGTTAACAGACTAATGGGAACTATAATAAAATAGTTGGCCCAATAGATGTGTAAATGAAGACTGAACTCTCTGTATAACCTCCGGTATCTTATTGAAACTAAAATTCGGAGTCAGCTGTTTCATATTTAAAATCAAGACAATAAGCCCTGGCTGGTGGCATAGTGGATAAGGCACCGGCCTGCGAACCCAAAGGTTGCAGGTTCGATTCCCAGCCAGGACACATAACCAGGTTGCAAGGCAGGTCTCCAGTCAGGTCTGTGGCTGGAGGCAGGTGAAAATGCAACCATACATTGATGTCTCTCTCCCTCTCTCCCTTCCCCTCTTTCTAAAAATAATGAAATAAAATGTTTAAAAAGAAAAATAAATAAATAATAAAAAATAAAATCAAGACAATAGCACACACCTGACCTCTGTATTTATAAGCTTGAAAAAAATATATATCTGATAGTAAAAATTTACCCATAGATATACATCTACATGTTAGCTGATACTTTGTGTCTGTTACAATCATCTTTATAAAGTTGAATATCTGTTTTTCTAACTGTTGTACTCTGATTCTATATACTTGCTATTGAGCTAGCCAATTAACTTGAAGTAAAAGGTATGCATGAAATAAACATAAGTTGTGATCACTTTGGTATTCTGGGTACGCAGGGCAAAGTTAATGCACTGAAGCAGATAAGGGGCTACTTGAAACTATTTACAAAATGAGTCCAGGGTTTCAGACACAAAGACATTTAAGTTACAATTAGTAGGGGATGTTTTATAACCGCATCTCTAGTCTTCACAAAATGATCATTGATTGAATTTTACCCCTGCAGGGGTGTTATATGTGCTTTGTTTGGGAATGAATATAGAGTGCATTTATGTTTCATTGATACCAATGACTCCATTCAGGCTCCGGAATCCCCTAAAGCCAATGCCACTCTTATGAAAGGAAGCTAAAGCCTAGTAAATGGTTCATATTAAATCTGCCTTTAAAGCATGTCACATACAACATAATAACAGTCTAATACAGAGCACTTTCCTCTCTCTGATCGGAATGCACATGCTTTTATTTACTATGAAGATTTGTGTTTTAGAGTGTCATTTTAAAAAAAAAAAAAAGGTGCCCACATGAGATCTTATTCATTAAGGGCAATGCTGTTAGAAGAAGAGTATTTCTGATGTTTTGACAATAATATTTGCTAGAAAATAAGGATTTTAGATTAAAGATGTTACAACAAAAATTTAACATTTTCCCCTCTGCAACAAGCAAACAAAACACAGGTGGAGGGGAAGAGGGAGTGAAAGGCAAACCCGCCTCCTGAAATCATGTCAGGAAGAACCCTGGTGATAAGTCATTTTGAGTCTAAATGGAGAGCCAGGGCTGCAGAATGTCATAAAAACCTGCCTCAGCAGGCGCTGAGTAAATGTAAGAGGAAGGTGCACCAGCCTGGCCGTCCTCCTGGAAAACCAGCCCCAGAGAGGTGGCCTTTCCGGCAGGATGCTGAAGACAGGCTTTCAAGAATAGAAGGGAGAAATAAGAAGATAAAAACGTGAAATATATGCACGTCACTTAATTGGAACAAAGTAAAAAGGCATTCGCAATTAGTGATTGCAACGGAACTATAATGTATATGAAGTTGGGTAGTGATATGAATGTTGGAATATAAGTTGATATGCTTATAATTAAATAGGGATGTAATATTGATGAAAATGTATTTTTAAATCATCACATAAGATTCAGCTTTTAAATTACCCAATGTTCCTTATGTTGTAAAACAATTTTGCATAGATTGATTTGAGCAGCTCTGATTCGTACTAATTCAGCCATAACCAGCTTTCGGAGTCATTTCATACTGATTTAAAGTAGAAGGAAGCTGCTCCCGGCCTTCCACTGATTTTTTACATCTGTTTCCAAACTGGAGAAACTTGTAAAACATAGCATTTATTTGTGTAAACTTTGAAAGACAGAAAATATTTTAAATAGTAGTTCATTTTTCACTACTGCCTAATGCAACAAGGTGCTAACTCGTGGAAAACACTAACGTGTCACAGATAAAGAGTGACATTTTCTTACTCGGAGATCGGCTTTCTGGCCATCACATGGTCCCCGACCCCGCTGCTCTCTGTCACCAGCAGAACTCGGACCACTCAGAATAATCCCCTGTCAACAGCGGCTTTTACTTTGTGTGCGAGAGGAAATACGGGCACACAGGGACAGCTCTTACCTCCTGCCACCAGCAGGCGTGTGGTGGCAGGAGGCTGGTGGGTCACACCGCGACAGGGAGCTCAGGGGTGACAAATGGTGGGTGCGGACCCAGCAATCTCGTTGCCTTGCCATGTGAAATGTTTCCTAGTGCGATGAAGACACACTTCATGTTTTTTTGCAAAAGAGAGGATGGTGGGGAAAAAAAATGTTAACGCACAAAACTGGCAAAAATGGGACATCTTAGATTCCAGAATAAAAATTTTAAAGATAAGGAAAGCTCAAAGGCTAATCTAAAAATAGTCTATTAAATGGTGCAACCATGGTGGGATAAGAACTTCCATCATTTTAAGTTACTTGTATTAAATGATGTTAACATCAGGTTCATCTGGCAGAAACAAAGAATTGAGCTACTGTAAACATATAGGTGTGTGTGTGTGTGTGTGTGTGTGTGTGAAGCCAAACACTTAGAATTACTCACCACATTGAATGGGTTTCTCACACAGGTAGATAGATCACTCTATCATACAGAGCTTTTCCAATTGTAAATATAATAATCTATGCAGTGCATTATAAACTGCCCTTCTGCATAGGGTTGGAAGCTGGGTGAGAACATATTGCTCTATTCCTGAAATTATGCTTTTCTATAAAATAAATGGAAGGGTTTCAATCAAGAGAATGTGGGTGAGGCTGAGACTTGGTGTCAGAAAGAACATACTGGGAACGAAGGAAGTAGAACTTTCTGAGACTGAGAATATGGGCAGGTGGACTGTCCACAGCTACCAAGCTGATATGGTGCTAACAACACGAATCCAAATTCCATACACACAGCTACCTTTTATGGAGTACGTAGGATATATCAGGATTATTCTAAAATATGCCCATTTCATTAACTCCTACCTTCCCCAGCACCCTAAAGAACTAGGCCATCCTCTTACCCAGTTTTGCAGCCAAGAAGAATCAGCCACCGGGAGGCTGGCAGGTGGCCAGGTGGGGTCGGCCTGCTGATGTCCACCCCCAAGTCCCTGCTCTTAACCACCTCACACACTCACGTGTTCCTCTTCTTCCTTCTCTTCTTCCTCAGATGAAATCCTCCTTACTAACTGAACCCTTTTTAAGAAAAGAAAGTCTCCCTGTGTCCAGGCCCATGTGTCAGGAGGCTCAGACGTCATCCTCATAGAGGGGTCAAGTCGGACAGACTGACAAAGCAGTAAGGTGGGGGGACGCAGAGCCCGCTGTGGCCCCAGTGCTGCAGGGGCCGACTGGCCATCACCCTGACCCGAGCCGATGTCCACAGTGCGGACAAGTGTGAGAGTCCCACACGCTAGGGCGCCCAGGCGGGGGCCCCACAATATTATGACCCTTACCCCCGAAGCTCCCCCAGATCCCTATGGTAGGGAGAGGTCAGTCCCAGGGTGAGGTCGTGTCCATGTTTGCCAGGGGCACTTGCTGAAGGTAAATGCCAACCACACACGCACACACACACACACACACGCAGTGCCTAGAAGACAGGCCCTATCTTCCTTAATCACATTTCAGAGGATCACTGCCTGGTCCTTGAGAAAGACGTTTCTGGGTTGCAGTACTGCACCAGTCTGCATGATTTACATCTCGGCAGGGCAGAGAAAGAAGTTACAATCTCAAGTTTTCTAAAGTAAATGGACTAAGAAAAGGGAAGTCAGGAAAAACCCTTTAAAGTTTAGACACACTGAGGGGACTGTTAAGGGTATCTTGGCCAGAACATATAATATAATATAATATAAGAAATATATAATATTAGTATCATATATAAATAACATATAAATAAAACACATTAACAAGGTATGGCTAAGTGTAATAAAATACTAAGGCAAATGAACTGATAATAGTGAGTCATAACCCACAGATTGTGATTAAGCTAATCTAATTTTGTGTTATTTGTCATCCATGAAGATAAGAGAATTTTAATACACTTACATGTTCTTTCATGAATTAGATGTAACAGTTATCACTTCGATCAAATTATAATTCATGGGCATATATATTAGGCATATACTTTAAAAGTTAAATCACAACTTTGATATAATTGCTTCATTATGCATTAAAAGTTGGGAAGAAAGATGTTACATATTCAACAGGAATAGAGAAAAGTTCACTTTCTATGTAATTTCATGGCTGTAGAATTATTTATCCATAGTCCAATTGAAACTGTCTTTATCTTACGTCTTTGAATGAGTCAGAAATAAGCAAAGGTAGGCCCTGGTTGGTGGCACAGTGGATAAGGCGCCAGCCTACGAACCCAAAGGTCGCTGGTTGGATTCCCAGCCAGGGCACATAACCAGGTTGCAAGCCAGGTCTCCAGCCAGGTCTGTAGCTGGAAGCAGGTGAAAGGCAGCCATACATGGATGTCTATCTCCCTCTCTGCCTCTCTCCCTTCCCCTCTCTCTAAAAATAATAAATAAAATCTTTTAAAACATAAATTAAAAAAGAGAGAAGTAAGCAAAGGTGACACCTCCCTGATTTCAGCAAGATTTGCCTCTGTAAGTTGGAAGACAGTATCCCTAAATCTAGTGAATTGCATGGAATCTCCCTAGTAGTCATTTGGTAGATCCTTCCCTCTCACACAGCCACTCTGGGGCATCCTCACAATCCATGATTCAGCGAAGGGAAATATTGGGCGAGACTGCAGAATAAGCAGAAAGATAAACCTTTACCACCTGGAGGCACACCTGGAAGAATTTCCCTTGGAGGAAAGTACTCCGTGTGCAAAGGGCCACCGTTGGGAGGAGGAACATGACAGGTGTCCCCGTTGGAGGTCCAGAAACAATGTGACATCAACCTAGCGAAGGCAAACTGCCATCTGGAGCTGTGGCCGCCGCTGGTCAAGCTTTGGGGTGACTGACATTCTGAGAAGTCCAGATAGGCACACACGGTCCAGTTCATCACGGACACTGTGAAGCTATTCTTGGTCACGTGAGAGCTTCATGTTGATCTCAGTGAAAGTTAATAGGTACATAGATTTTTCTCTGGTACTCATGAACACGTGATGAGTCTGGGGCCCACATGCATTTGATGGTGCCAGAGAGAGACTGTTTCGTGACAGATGCCGACAAAAATCATGTGCAAAAATAAGCCCATGCTTTACATTTTATTTTTTATAATGTGAGTATCCCATGTCTCTATTTTACAGAGAATAAAGGTTTGCAGCACTGTCTTTTTGGCCAGTTATGGAAATTTTGCTTAATGAGAAAACGCTAAGCTTTTGAAAAGCTTCTCTTTTCTAATAGCTACTCTGCATTCAGGAAAAATAATGTGTCCATTAGCATCTCTTCTCCTGCGTGGGCTAATTATCATTTGCACATTTATAAAAGGAACTGTTAATGGTGGTCTTTCCAAGTGCTGGTTTCAAAGGAAGAGGGTGACTTTTTAAAAAAAACAATTAGAACAAATAACACTTTTTTAGTTTGTAGGGTAAAGGTATAGATAAAGGCATCTTTAATAAAAGAAGAAAACTGTTGAACTCGTAGTGATTTAAGATAAATTGATATTCTTATTCATGTCACATTTTACTATACGTATCTGTGGAATTATAGTGTTTAAAATGTCACAAATTGTCTAATCAGTTAAAACTGTTGCAGGTAACTATTATTGAAAGACAAAAGGGTTCTATGTATCTATCGTACACATACGTTTTGTAGGCTTGTTTTTCTGTAGAAGCTTTAGTTTAAAAATTAGGTCAATCCTTTTAGAAGGAAGTTCTAAAAATAGAAATTCTGAAAAATAGAACTATTTTGAATAGAACATGCAGTAATCCACGGTTTGAAAATGTTCCTCTATGTCCCACTTTTTATATTTGAGGAAATCCAGTTTCTTTATAATTATGTATATCCGTCCAAGGGACATTAATGATTTATTGCTAAAATACTATAAAAATGAGGCATATGCAAAACAACAGGTACATGTATGGTTCATGACGATTTATTCTTAACCTAGTTTGAGGTGATGTAGGTAATATAACAATCATGTACTAGTAAGAAACATATTTTAAGTGGCCGCCCTTCATTCAAAAGACTCGCAGCACCTAACATTTCAAAACCGGTTTCCAAAGTGAACACAAATGTCAACTTTCAAACAAAGGGTTAGTTACCACATGGAGAGGCTTCCGAGGGGCCAGGCCCCGCCTAGCCCAAGTCCAAGTTCAACTCTGCAGGGCCCAACGCTCTCCAGTGACATCCTGCCTCAGCTGTGTCCCAGGGCCCTTGGGACAAAACAGAGAGACCCACCCCACCCTCAGGAGCCGCTTAAAGAAAAAAGTGTCTAGGAAAAAGGTAACCTATTGAAAGTGATGCTAAAGGTGCTTTTGCAGTTTAAACACAACGGCTCGCCACTGAGTCACAGTAATTAATAACTCTCCATCGACTGAGCAACAGGGGCTCAGCTGCTGGGCTGCTGGTTACCCCTGAACCGACTTTCCCGGAGGGAAGGGCGAGGGTACAGCGTGAAATTCCGGACAATCGCTTAGGGCCCACAAGGGACAGCGTTCGTTCAGCAGGCAGGGCTTTCCAATTTAGAATAACAACCCTAGAATTGAAAATATATATACTATTATTTTATACGTAACACCATGTAAATGTGCCACAGCGGTCTGTAATAAATATATATTATTGTTCAAACAATAACACTCCCAGCTAACGTGAGCCCACCCCCCCCCCCCCGTCCCCAACATCACTGTGGCACCGGAACCCCCATCTATGGGGGATGGCAGTTTAATAAGTAATTCATTAAAATGAAAGAAAGGAGTTCCAGATTAGAGAGGCGCCAACATTTTTACTGGGTCACACACGCGTGTAAACTTTCCACAGAAAGACTGGGTAAAACGAGGCTCGTGGAAGAAAATGTGCGCGTTTTCAAAAACGAAAGCTAGATGTCCCATTTAACATGGCAATCTGGGTCCAAAGAACACATCACCCTCCCTTTAAAGTCCTCAGTGGGACAGCTAGAGCGACACAATGAAAAGGGAACTTGGGTTTCTCTGCCAGACCCCAGTGCAGGGTGCACCCCGTGTCGGAAAGGTTCAATTCTTCTGTATGCGGGGCAGGGGCTCGGGGTCAGGGAAGGGTCACCCCTGAATAATGCACAGCCCACCAAGGAAAGTTCCACAGGATGTCGGAACCCCCTCAGCACCCTGGGTAGGAGGGGGCACCGCAGGAAGGTCAGGGGCACTGACTGGGCAGCTGGCCCTCCTCCTCTGCAGCTGTGCAGGGCCGAGGTGCCCAAGGCAGGGAACCCCCATTTCCAGCCACATCCCTGGAGCACCTCACCCTTAGCAGCTGGGTTTAAACTGCAATCGTGGGCAGCCTGTCATTCTTTCATGCGGGCCTCCGACGGAAGACCAGGGACCACGGAATACCAGAAAGGACTGTTTTCGTGTGTGTGAGACAAAAACAAAGGCAGGAAGCCCTCCTTGGGGGCTAAAATGAGGAGTCAGGGAAAAGTGCCCAGGGTACGAAAGTATCAAACATAGTTCCACCTACGGGGAGAATTTGGGACGTGAGTTCGCCCCTTTTCCCAGGAGCAGAGACGAGGTGTCTGCGGCGGCTCAGGTGGGGACACTGGGGAGCAGTTTTATTTCTGAGCTACAATAAGCAATTAAATGTAGAGTCTGGCTCATTCGCGCACACCGGCTGGAAAGCTGGGGAGATCGGAACCAAACATGACTTTTTCCCCTCTACTTGGTAGTGGCTGGGGTGAGGCAACCGCAGCTCGGTTACTGAAGCCTCTGGTACCGGCGGCACCGGGACCTTACCGGGGGCACCCCCTGAATCTCCGGGGCGGGCCTGGAGGAGCCAACTCCGTGCCAGAAAGAGGGGGCCCCGAACACCCGCAATCCCGCCTGACAGCCAAAGCCTGGCGCCTGGAAAACGGTATCAGGGGGCAACCCCCCCCCCCATCCACCCAGATCCGCGGCAGGTGCAGCCCGGCCGGCGCCAGCACGAGGGCGTGGAGCCCGTGGGTGCAGCCCGTGGAGCCCGTGGGTGCAGCCCGTGGAGCCCGTGGAGCCCGTGGAGCCCGTGGCTGGAGAGTAAGCTATGAGGACGGAGCGCTCGTGGGTGGGATCAGCGCCCCCGTAAGAGGAGCCCTGAGCGGGGCCTTCGCTGCACCGGCAGAGCAGGTGGCTGTCCGTCCACACCCAGGACCAGGGCTTGCCCCAGGCACTGGGGGTCGGCAGGCCCCTCTGCGGCGGGTGTCCAGCCCTGAGAGCCTCAAGAAGCGTCCAGTGCCACGTAAGTCCCTGCGTGTCCTCGGTCGTGTCCCCGCGCCCCGAGGTTCCCCAGGCTGCACAGCTCCGGCTGCCCCTAACCCCGCAGCGTCCGGGGTTCAGGGAAATCGAGGGGTTCATCCAGCTGGGGTGGGAAACACAAGCCGGGAGAGCGCCGGTGGGCTTGTCACGACCTCCCTGGGCGCAGTTTCCCTGCACCCCCGGCTTCTGTGCAGCGCCCGCCCCGCCTGGGAGCGGGGAGCCAGGGCCCAGCTCGGCTCTGCGGCGAAGGTCACTGTCGGGACATCGGGGCGCCACGTTGGTGATGCTCCCAGCGTTCATTTCAGTCAAAGAGCGGATCTTTCGATCTGCAGCTGCTTGTCCTTTGTGGTTTTCTCCGTTCTAAACGCTTGTGGAGCGGAAGGGTGTCCCTTATGGTTGGTGTCAAAGGCCAACAGCCACGTGCTTCTGTGCGGGACACTGAACTGCCGTCGCGTCAGTGCAGGAAGGCGCGGGGGGCACGCGAGGCCGAGGCCCAGGTGAGGCCCAGGTGCGCAGAGGAGAGGAGCCAATTCCACTTGTTGTCCATGTCCATGGTTCTTCTGTGCTAGTTCCTTGACTAAACTGCTCCCCTTCTTTGTCTCTTCCTCCCCTCCCCCCTTCCCCCTGACCACTGAAGGCCTATTCGCTGTATTCATGTATCTGGTTCTGTTTTGCTTGTTTGTTTTGCTCATTACTGACCTGTAATGGGTGAGATCATATGGTATTTGTCCTTCACTGACTGGCTTATTTCACTAAGCATAATACTCTCCAGTTCCATCCATGTTGTTGCAAAGGGTAGGAGTTCCTTCTTTCTTTCTGCTATATAGAATTCCATTGTGTAAATGTACCAAAGTTTTTTGATCCAATCATCCACTGATGAGCACTTAGGCTGTTTCCAGCACTTGGCTATTATAAATAGTGGTGCTATGAACATAGGTGTGCATAGGTTCTTATGAATTGGTGCTTCAGGGCTCTTTGGGTATAGTCCTAGTAGGGGAATTGCTGAATCAAAAGGCAGTTCCATTTTTAGTTTTTTAAGGAAACTCCATACTGATTTCCATAGTGGCTGCACCAGCCTGCATTCCCACCAGCAGTGCACCAGGGTTCCCTTTGCCCCACCCACATCCTCGCCAACACTTGTTGGTTGATTTGTTGATGATGGCCATTCTGACAGGTGTGAGGTGGTATCTCATTGTACTACCCAAAGCAATCTATAGATTCAATGCAATCCCAATTAAAATACCAATGATAACATGTTTTAAACAACTCAGTTGGAGACAGCTTGCTAGTCTACTTATGTTTCATAGTTGGTAAAGGAAGATAAACCTCCTGACAAAATAGTTTTAGGGTTTTCTTTTTCTTCCTAGTAAAGGAAATAAATTAATAACAAACTGTATCTTCCCCCTTGCCAAGAATTCTTTGGCCAAGTTTAACAATGCACGCCGAGAACAGGGGGAAACAAACCAGCTTATGTAGGAATTTAATGTACGGCTTATTATTGTAATCATCTTGCCAAGAGATTTAACCGGTTGCCAGCAACGTGGTCTCCGAAGATGGGAGTTGCTTATGTTTGCCAATACATTGCTTATTGCATTGTCTTCTAGTAACTAGTGGAAAAGTTGTATTTTTTAACCTAGACTGTACCCATACACTTGAAATAATTTGCTGAAGGTCCCCTTTGCACCCCGGGGGGATTAAAACTGAGGGTCCTAATCTCTGGGCCGTGCCCTCTGGGACTTTATGGTCTTAACCACATGGGATAACAGAGAATGACATACGTGTCAATGTAGGTGCCAAACGATGTAAAGATATTCTTTCATGAGGATGCTAACACACAAGGATTTCAAGTATCTTAACCCATTAATGATGTGCCCCCCCCCCCGATAATATTCTTAAAGCAAATTATGGCTTCTATTTATATCAACTGACCCGTCATTGTTGTCATTATATGAGGTCTGTCCCCAAAGTATAATGTTTTAATTATACTGACATTGGCTTGATACTTTCAAGACAGCCCTCCTATACACCACATGTCCACATTGGTTCCATATTTTTAAAAACTAAGTATATTGGTGAAAACATTTACATTTGCTTAAAACCAGAAATCTATTTTTCATTTGGAGGTCACTGAAATAGGGATAATATTCAATTAAATAAAACTTGCAGAGAACTAAGAAAAAGTCTAAGAACAATTCAGACCTTTCAAATAAATTTAAACTATTTAAAAACCTAGAATGCATTCCATTAAAAAATGTGGAATTTAAAAATACACTCTGTTATTTGGGAGAGAAATGCTTTTGGATATAACTGTCTAATGGATAACTCAATTAGAAGATGAAAAGTGCATTAAAAGCATTCTTTTGTGTTTTATGGGAAAGAGTCTGTTTGAATAATATCTAGTGTATTCAGGGTATTTGCTTGAAACTAAAAGGCGATTTCTATCTCCCAGTTTGCTCAGAAACGTCTTTGCAGAACCTGCCAAGGGCCGGGCATAATTACAAGTTACATAAATATGATTATGTGGTTGAGTGTAATGAGGAGGCCTAATTTTATAGGATGGTCATTTAGTGCTAAGCCAGGACCTTGGAGGCTGAGGAAGCGCCAGCCGTGCAAAGAATTGGGGGTCCTAGGGTGACTCCCTCTGTCCCACGTCTCTACTTGATTACATCAGTGCCAGAAACATGCCTGTCAAAACATGATGCATGTTTTTATTAGAAAGGAAAATGCACATTTCATTATGTACCTAGCTGTACTTGGTACCATCACAGTTTTTTTTTTTTCCCTCCAAATGAATCATATGCTTAATAAGGTGAAAAATATGCATTTTAAAATGAAGAGTAATTTGCATTAAAATAAAATGAAGCTTGTAAAGTTCAATTGCCTCTAATCTCATGCAGCCTTCTAAAATGCACTTTTCCTGGGTTCCATGCCTGCCTGGAGGGGCACATTCTCAGTGGGGGTGGGAAAGCGACCCTTGTGAAAGCACACCCAGGAAGATGCCGTATTTCAATGTAATGACAGCGCAGGAGAAGTTGAAGTTTGAATTTGGACAAGAATAGTCATGTGCAATAGATTTTCCCTTAATGACGCATTTTCCCCGCATTGTGCTCTTTATTGCTATGTTGGGCCTGCATTGTCCTGTGTGGTTTCTAGTTTATACTGGTTTTCCGTGTCCCGGTCACACAGCTACCCCTTAAGAGGAGGAGGACATTGCAGTAGCCACAGTGGGGTTCTGAGAAAGTGCCCGCCTGGCATTTCTCGTTGAGAATCTCAGGATTCCGTTCTACACGCGGTGCTGAAAGAACGCTGGGCGGTACCAGAAGGCAGATGTCACTGTTAAATGTCCCCACACATCAGACTAGCGGTCACTTCAGTGACATTGCTTCAGAGGGTTATTTAAAAGTTCTGACAATTATTGTGGAAATCAAGTATCTATGGTTTTTTTTTCCCTTGAGCCTATCTATGGTTACTCGGTTCCTTTTATTTTAGCGCTCAATTTATGCAGCGCCTACTGTGTTCAAGGCACTTTGTACACCGCTTCCCGTTAATGTCTAATCTGTTGCATCGTTTAATCGCCAGAACAGATGTAAGATAGATACACATGCCCACTTCCTGCTCATGCTGCTCATCTTCCCCGAGCCTGTATTGGTGCATCGTCACCATTTTTGAATACCAGGATTGAAAAGAGAAACCGTGCGCTCTGAATTCTCTTTATTTCTTCTATTGCTCTGAATTCTTTCCGCTTGATGTGGTTGGGGTGCATTTTCTAACCTCTCAGGTGTATTTTCTCATCTTTAAAATATGCTAACCTGTCATGTTTTATTGAAGTTGATTGTGTATATGTAAAATGTATGTAGAACAATGATCTTCCTGCCAGTCATAAATGAGTGAAATAGCATAGGTAAAATGATGATTCCAGTGTCCACCACGTAGTAGTTTGTAATCCCCGTTTTCTGACCATGACAATGAGGGTGTGGAAAGAAAGGCGGTGTGGTGACGTCATAAATTCTTCCCCTAGACACGGCACCATTTAAAGGACTTTGCACCTGCCCGCTGCTCTGTGTCAGCCCAGCCCAGTGCACAGTGCTGTGTGACGTTCAGGAATAATAAACATTAGCCACCCAGTTGCTTTTAACAACTCAAACGCACTCTTTCCTGACACCCGTCTTCGAAAATAAATTGAATAACCATGAGAGTGGCTTATAAAATGCGCCGGTACCTCTCTCCTGCGTGGCTTATCTTCAGTGGAACCCAAACAGATTACAAAAATAGAGACTCGGAAACATTTTCAAATGGTGGAAAGATAAAATATTTATCGTCAAGACCCTGGTAGATGACAGCAATGCCACTGAATCCTAATGCAGAAAAGCAGGTGTTTTAAAATACATTGAAAGCAACACTTGCAAGATAGATGAATTTTCTTCTCGTACGACTAGAACAGAATACATATGGCTGCTGACAGATGGGAGAGAATCACTTGCAAGCACAGCTCGTGTTCAGAGTGGGCTGCGGCCGTGTGGTGAGGAGGGACCGGCCACGGAAGGGCCGATGGCAGATCGCGAGATTGGCTGGCTGAGGTGAGGGCCACCAGCCCCAGGTGGCTCCTGAGCACTTGTGATGTGTCAGGGCAGCATGGTAGGTGCCCTGAGGGTGGAAAACACTGCATTTCAGCGATGACAGAAAGAAAAATCGAATTCATAACACTTTATATTGCTTTCATGGTTAAATAACATTTCAAATAGTTGAGTTAAAATGCAGTGTGTACTCATGTTAATACCACCTACAGTCTTTCTTTCTTTCTTTCTTTTTATTGTGGATGCTGCACATTTTGAATCACATCTGCGACTTGCATGGCGTTTCTTTCGGGCCGCGCTGACCTAGTGCATTGGCCACTAGCCAGCTCTTTGTCCCAAGTGTGCCGGGCTAGCTAATGCCTGAAACCCTCTTCCTTCCCATGTACCCCGAGACCTCCTCGCAGGTCTAGTTTCGCTGCTCACGTCCCGGAGAACACAGTCCGGACATCGCGCGTGCTTGACTCCACTTTTCTCTGTGTGTTTGGGACAGGCTGGTTCGCCTCTAGGGAGAAGATTTTTGTAAAGATGTTTTCCAATCTGTTCTGTTTTACCAAACTGTGGCCCTGTGGTGCTCAACCACTTGCATAGATTAATTAAAGGGTGTGGGTGTCATTTTGCATTTTGGAATTGTAAAAAGTGAAAAGTCTCACTTGGTCCCATTAATCACGACACAGGATTAATGTAGGGTGCCACTTGTAATGACAGTCACATAGCACCAGAAATGGCTCTGCTAACCTGTCTGGATTTGCTGTCTGCACCGTGCATAAGACAGGTTCGTCTCTGTGAAGGGCGTGGTTGAGGTAAATCGGTGCTGTATTGTCTTCATTCCATAGAGGTTTGTTAATAAGGCCTGTGATTAAGGCATTCGTGGCATGTTGAGTAGTCCCCGTGCAGTGGGAGGCAGGGGGCATCAAGAGATTACCCTCTGGCTATAAAATTCAGACACTTAATAAATGTTATAAGTGGGTAATAATAAGAATATTGCATGAACTAAGCACATGCCTCATAATGTGAATCCCGCTGTTTATTCAATGTCATTATTCGAAGGAAAAAAAAAACAGGAAGATAAATTGAAACAATTAGATGAACTAAAGCATTTGGAAGAAAAATGTTTCCATTAAGTTCCCTTGTAAACTTCCTTATTTCCCTATGCCTTCAGTTGTTAGTAAAAACACGAGTGGATATCCGAACACGTAAACTGGATCAAAGCTGGCTGAGTCGGGCTGACGCATGTCGCGGTGTGGACGTGCTGTCGTCTGAGACACACCCGCCTCTCTGTGGAGACTGACTGAGCCTGAGGGCTCGCAGACATGTCAGAAGTGGGTAGTTCACAGCACTGCTTCCTTTTCCACGTTCTCGCTGTGTGTTGGAAATGGCCATGACCTTCGGTGATACAGGTCTGTCTGTCTGGGTGGAGTCATCCTGGCTTACCCGTTAGGGCACGGGGGTCCTTGGTTTCCACCATGTGTTGGAAGCCGCACGGCCGCTTCTCAGCAGGCCCTCTGTGCTCGGTGCTGCTGGTATAAACACCATTGCATTACACATAGTAGGACTGACCTTCCTGCCCCCAACCTCCACTTGAACGTTAGGGGTCTAGGACTGGTCAGCGGCGTTAGACACAGTCTCAGAAACTCGGGGAAGTTCCTTCTGTTACCTAGCCCTGCCGCACCTGCATCCCTCTAATGGAACCTCTGTGTTTCTTCTCGAATGGAAACCCGCCAAGCAAGGACTGACACGGGTCGCTTACGTTACGTCTGCCCTTGGACAGCACCAGGAACTTATTTTAGATAGAATATGACTTCCAGGATGGGAGGGCACGGGATGAGGTGTGGAAAATAACAGGCAGGAAGTTAAAGATAAATCTGATGAGAGCACAATGCTCTCTTTTCCCAAGTGCTTGAATATTAACAGATGCCAACGTCATCACAGTCCTGCGCGGTAGGCGCTGCCCGTTGTCACTGCCACGTGACGCGAGGAAGGCGAGCCGTGACGGAGTTGTCCACGGCTGTGCCGCTGGGGAGGCTGGAATCCGTCTCTGGCTAATTGAGAAGCAACTGCGCCTCCTGATTAAGTAACACTGCCCCCCAGCACCCCCCACCCCACCCCACCCCCGCTCTGATGGGTCATCCGGCCAGGGACTCTGAGCTATTTATCGGAGCTGAGGCAGAGGACCGTGTAGAAGAGCCAACGGCATCTGCATAATTTAGGAGAGCATCGAGGGCAATCAAACCGTCAGCGCTTTCTCCGGCTGTGATTCTGCAAGGCAGGGAAACTTAATTACACCCAATCAGATCTCAGCCTCCAACCGGAGTGTGGCGTTTTCATTAGTAGTGGCGAAAGCAGAAAAGGACACATTAGATTTTCATAGGAGAAATTAATGACACATTAAAATTAAAAAAAAATAAAAACAGGTGGCATGTGTTTACAGCCTGTGTCCTCATTACTTGCCTCGTGCTGTTCTCACATGGTGTAATTTTAGGTCATGTACCAAGGGACAGAGTGTGGAGCCTTGCGATCTGCCCAATGGTGGGGGAAATCCTACGTTTCCTCGGTGTTTGAAAATATTAAAAAATTTGGATCCCTGTTTAGTTAAATGTTTAGGCGTTCTCCTCTTGCAAATAAGAATCGTCCCCGAAATTCAATTATTTTCTCTTCTTTCCGGCTATGTGCTAGGGAAGCACAATTCTGATGCATCTTTTAAGAGGATACAAGATTCCATGACCCGGTTCCCAGCGTAAGGAACTGGCTGAGGCCACCAGAGGGCTCAAGTTCCATGTTAGCCTGTCCCACCAGGATGCCCCTATTGTCCCCACCAGTCTTGGTTGGGATTATTTCGCTTTACTTCACGCTGGCGGTCCAGCCCTGCAGAAGTCCAGTCACCCCCTGTCCCACTGGACACGGTTCAATCCTTCCCGGTACCTGGCTGTTCTTCCGGCCTTGATACCAGGGGGCTGTTCTTCCCCTTGGTCATCTGCCTTTCCTCCTATTCAGGTTATTCATCACACAGGGTAACTGCTAACGGAAGTATCCATTTTCCTTCCAGGCAAACATTATCATTGTTTTGCCCAACAGAGAAATCAGAAAACTTTGGTAGCCTGAGCTAAAATAACTTGGTAACTGGGGGGTTTGTCTCATCCATGACTACCTTGTAATAGTCCAACAATAACTTCTATTTGCATACAAATGCCAGCATGATGTGACAATTATATACATGCTGCCTTTCTCCATGAACACCCTGCAGAGAGGGTAAGAATTTTAGCATCTTGCCTAAGATTACACATCTATAAATATTAGAGTGACAATTCAAACCCAGGTAACTTCAAAAAAATCTGTTTTACCCCACTGAATAAAGTGAATTTTTATTATTTAAATCGTGACATACACTGGATTTATTTTCTTTATCAAGCACTTACAAAATCTTAACTCTAGGAATCAGCCATTGGGTTTTTGTTGTTATTAGTCTAGGTGAACTTAAATTATAGCTAGGTTTACTAGACCAAATAATTTCAATTTACCTTCTTGATTAAATTTAAAACATAAATAGTAAATAATCAAGTCTGGCTTAATTTTCTTCAGGTTGATTAATACAATTCAAAGTCAGAGTCACCTTTTATAAAAGGGGGGAGGGATTTGAAATGTGATCAACATTAAATTAAAAACGTTTTCAAATGTAACATACCAAAATCTCTTGAAATTTTTCCCATATATATTAAACAGTTTTTCTCCTGTAGCTATTAACAGGTCATTCTGAATATTTGTGTTTGAACTGTGTGTCTTACTCTGAAATGTACAGAGATGTTTTCACTATGTGTGTCCTGAATAAATTGGTAAATTAATGCTTCAAATATATTTGAGGTTTTATATTAGCTATTTACATTAATTTTACAGTATCTTCCTAATGAGAAAATGTTTAAATCTTTTGACCTTTAAGACTGCTAAGTATAGCAAAATGAAGGCCACTGTGCTTTAAATAATGTTCAAAGGAGTGGAACAAGTTCTATTTGTCACAGTTGAAAATACTCCAATATAATCGCTTCTGATTTATGGACCCACAGCTCCCTGGAGATTCTGTAAATCAAAGTAATGCTTGGATTGTCCACGTTTACTTTTTGGAATTTCTGATTCAGATAAAGATTTGTAATCTCACCATTTGTCAACTCTTATTTTTTATCTGTTGTCACAAAAGATATCCTGATTTAGTACATGCCTTTCTGTATGAGTCCACTCAGCTGAGTGGATGATTTTATGATGAGAAACAGGGACAAATTCCAACATAAAAGGGAAAAAAAGACATTGACAAATTATGTCCTAATACTCTGACAATAGAATTCGGTCATGAAATGCCTACTTTGAAATTACATTGAGGTGCCCACAATTTCCTAACAAATCCATTTACTTGTAAGCAACCTTTTTATTAGGAAGGCCAATGGTGCCTTCCCATGGCAGACCCTGATAGCAAGGGCACTCACCCCAATTTGCACCTCGTCTACTGCAGTGACCCCATCCCATGCCATTAAAAGCAGAGATGAGCCCACGTGCTCCCCGCCATCTGTGCAGAGCAGTCCACTTCTCCCTTGTTTCTCGTGCCCCCGCCCCTGTTCTCCCCATCACTGTGGCCCTGGCACCTCATGGAGAATGTCTTCAACCCCCTGATTCCCATCCCCGAAACTCCTGATTTATCCACGTCCACTCCCACCTTGGCCGCCTCTATTGCATTTTCATGGAAGAGCCCTTCCACGTGCAAGGAAAATCTTGCTCCTTACGTGCTAGTTCCCGTGCCCATCGCAGGGCTCAGACACTTCCCGTCCACGAATGGATAAGTTCCTCCTACACGTTCACACTCTCTCTGCCGACTGGCTTTTCTCTCTGAGCAATGAAAGGTGCTGCCACCCACGTGCAGGCCCCTCAGAGCGGCCTGGCCCTTGCTGCGCACCCACTGCGTCTACCGCATTGTGGGTCTACCTTCCACGCCCGCTGCAGTTCCTGCGTGGACAGGGGCCTGCTTCCAGCCCTCCTTGGCCCTGCTCTCACTGGACCTTGTCATGGCATTTGGCTTGATGGCCATTCTCCTCTTAGCAAAATGGATTTCACTTTATTTTACAAGCCACCTGTGATCCTTTAGCTAATCCTTTGACCATCCACCCATGAGGAACCTGGTGAAAAGGCTCCATTCCTTTTCCACCACCACCACATAGCGAGCTCTTAAATCCTCCCGGTGAAGTGGGCACAGCATTTCCTGCGAACGCTGTTCACCCCAGCTGGGTCTAATTTACTAAGTCTGGAGACCAGACTCTGCAGTCTACGTGTGTAACACGCCCACGGGATGAGCACCCAGGTTCAGGGTCCACTGTTGGAAAATCTCTCTTTCAGAAGCTTTTGCGTGGTTGACATCTTCAAAGATGTGACGTTGTGTGACCTCCCTCCTTTCTCACTTGGTGTTCACAGCTCTGTAAAATGATGTCTTTATGCTGAGCTACTTAATATTGATCCTTTCTCCTCCTCTAGCGTTTTCTGGAGGGTGACTTGGCGCTTTTTTTCGTGTGGCAAACGTCCACTCATCGTTCAAGTCTCGGTATGCGCTCCTTCCCTCTGTGACATCTTTCCGGGTGGCCACCTGCAACTAAGTGTTCCCACTCCACCTGGGACAGTGGTTCAGCCTGGTCTGTGGGGCACCCCTGCCTGGTGGTGCTGACGCACCGCATTTGCCGGGAGGGTCAGGGGTCCTGGGGCAGAGGTGATGTCTGTGTAATTTGGCTTTCTTTCCTTCCTAGTCAATTAATTGCATAGGGAGGTTCTTGTTAATAGGTTGTGGGGTGGAATTAAATGGAAGAAGAAACCAGAATTCCTTCTACATGTCAGGAAATGTCTCAGGACATGACGGTGAAATGGTACCTTAACAAATCCTTGGAAACTAGCAAAAAGCTGGAAAATGTGGTATTTTTAATTAATCTACACTTGTGGACACTCAAAGATAAATATTTTTAGATGAAAGAAGATAATGTTACTGTGATTATATGTGGCTATATAGCATATATAATCCCTCATAAATATTTACTTGGTTATTACATATCACTTTTAAGTGAAATTAATAATTAAGAGAATTTAGGAAAACAGGCTGCTGTGTCTATCCATTTATTGTAAAAGAGTGGGCAAGTTATCCTCACCAAGTAAAGTTGTAATGAAACAATAAAATACAGAAATAATTACATTATTAAATGCGTCAATGGGCTGCCAAGAATGTAAGAAACGCGCGGAATCCAGGCAGATACTAAGATAATGAGATGCCCTAGAGTGGGAAGCAGCGCTCAGAAGCCAGTGTCAGCCTGAAAAGCATTCAGCAAATCTGGTGACACTGAACTTCGCTCTTCATGATTCTCAGGGCTAGCAGGGCAGCGAAGTTCAAGTTCAAAGACCGGACTAATTAGGGAGCCTCTCCGATGGGCGGAAGAATGGCTCCATGCGACATGACCCATGTCCCAATCCCTAGACCCTCTGGACGCGTTATGTCATGTGGCAAGGAGGAACTCAAGTGGCTCGTTAGCTGATCTGAAAATAACCTTTCATTTAAATTACCCTGATATTCTGGGCGGGCCCAATAGCATCAAACTAGCCGTACAAGTGTGGAAGAGGGCAGCAGAGAGGCGGTGTGTGAGCAACATGGGGCGGGGTGGGCCTTGCTCTGTGAGGGTTGGTGACCTGCGGAGCAGGGAGTTGTCAGTCGATGAATGTAAACAGTAATGTCTTCTTATTTACTTACTGTGTGGCCAGTAACGGACTCATGCTACCTGGGTACCTGGCCCCAACACCTGCAGCCCAAGTCAACTTTACTTGGATCTCCTTGCATGGCAGCAGCAGAGAGATCCTACCTGCGCTAAAAGCAGAACGCGCGAGGTCATGTTTGAAATTAGCCCGAATTGGTTAAACACTGTCAACAACGTTACTAATTAGTTCAGTAAACTGGAATGATCGCTGACTCTATACCAAGTACTTTACTACAGAATATCAATGAACGAAATACAGAACTACAAAACTCCTATGATCCCTGCTCTCTCGTGGGCCAAAATGTTGATTATTGAAATAACCACTTAAATAGCATACTTAAACTTTTTTTTTTAATTTTATTGTTGTTGTATTACATCCATCCCCTTTTTGCTCCCCTCTGTCTCCCTCCCCACCCACCCATTACCCCCAAAGTCAATCCATACTTAAACTTCTGAGGAAGAACTGTTTCCTTCCTATAACTTCCATGAGGGATCTGCATTATTCTGTAAGTTGCTGTTATATTCCAAATGCCAATGAAACCAGACATTGTATTACTCTTGAATGGACCATGTTACTTCGGATCAAAATGACAAAACCATGAATTCTGACTCAAATCATGTACAGCATTCAGCAGTTCGGTGCCGGCCGAGGCCCAGACAGAGCTGCCCTGGTTTGGGGTTCGGGGGACCGAGAGTCTCTCCTTTGCGGCCTGTCCATCCTCTTGCCCTGAGGCTGCTACAGAAGCAGCTCCAAGGTTCCCCTTGGTTCCCAAGAACCTGAAGAGCACGATTTGAAACCATTTACACAGATCATCCATGGCCATAAGGGAATTTCCCATTTCCTTTTTATGACCACGTTCTTCAAATTTCTGAGACAAATTAAATGCTTAGATGAAGCTCATGGTTGGTTTTAAATGAACTGCTGATATAAATGCTGATGGTGGTTCTTTTTTCTCCCGTGTGTGTGGGAGGAGAGTGTCCTCCATACAAGAGTTAAATGATGTTATTCACCAAATAACTCGTATTAGCATAACTTGCTACCTGCTTTCTTATCTATAATGAGGACGGTGCGGGGGCATGGAAATGTTCCTCCAAACTTCCATTTCTCATCGTGCTCACTATGTTTTCAATAATTAAGGAGAGCGAATCCTTCTGTATCCCCAGAGAAAAATTATGTTTACATTTACGCTTCTAGTCATTTTAAGATTAAAGAACTACCCAAAGTACCCATGGTTGCCCATGCTAACGGCAGCTAAATATAGAAAATGTTTTAAAAACCAGGCATCAGACCTGTTCTGAGCTCCCGTGAAACGCCCTCCTCACGCAGGTCTAAGCATCAGAGTCGAACTCTGCCTAGAAGTCTGCGCAGGCCTAGTACTTGCTTCACACCGTTCCTGGTTAGTCATTTCTAGTGAGCTCAGCTCCCGAACCTTCCATTTGCAGCGTAGACGCATTTATTGGCTGATGATCGGCTGGGCTTGCGGTCTGCTGTGGCAAAAGGGAGAAAAGTCCGTCTTCAAAGACCGACCAGGAGGCAGGAGGGCGTCTGCCAGAGCAGGTGCGGGCGCCATGAGGTCTCCGCACTTCCCTCTCTCCGCCTGCGTTTCGGGCAGAGATGGGGCAATGATCCAGGGAAAGTCTTTCATCCTGGAAGGCGAGGGTGGGTTTTCTCACTGCGTTGAAACCACGTGCTTACGTCTACTGTGAACATGTTGCTGGCAGATGAGCCGACAGTAGCAGTATTCCGAGAGCCCCACCCCCCAACCGTAAGCACACGTTGTGGAGTATCTTTACCTTTGGAGGTTTTCAAGCTGGGGAGGTCGATAGAAGCATTTGGTACGGCGTTGAGAAGGTGACCTTCAAAGTCCCTTCCAAAGCCAAGTCACTATAAGTTTTCCATTCTATGCTAAACGAGGATTATGTATCACCAAACTTTCCCGTGTTTGATGCACATTGCTCTACCCTCCAGAGGTTCTTGCAAGTTGTTCTGAAGGATTGTTATCTGCTCCAACGTTCCCTGGTTTTTGTTAAAATTCAGTGGTTTTCTCTTTAAACGGTTTACATTTTATTTTATAAGCACGGCAGTTTTTCCATTTCCTGTTGCTGTTTATGTGTCTCAAATGTTGATAATAGGGGACCACAATTTTAGATGTCTCTCACCCAAGCCATACATATTTAAAGATTTCACTTATCTTATAAATCATTCTTTCTTCTCAAATTTATTTTTCCTGTGCCTCTCTGAAATTCCTCCAGGTCTTTTCCGACTCCCTGGTTTTTTGAGGTACCCAGCTGAATGCAGTGCAGCTTATTTACATATTCGGTGTGTTTTGTGTGTTGCTTCCTGCCCTCGGGTTGTTTTCAGAAAGTGTGATGTAGCTTCCACTCCGTGTCCACAGAGAGATCCCGTTTCTGACACAGGTGGTGCCAAACACACTTTTCACGGACACTGCAGCCCAGATTAGTGTTATAAATCCAAGTAATCTCTCATATAAAAAATTAATTTATGGGCACCAGCTAATTCATGCACAATGGAATCCTTACACAGAAATGTTTTACACTGTATTTGCTGGCCCGCTCACGCAAGCTTTATCTGAAGTCCAACTAGAATTCCACAAATATTTGTTGTGCTCATTTGGCCAAATAAAGAGCATAACTTAAACATTTTTCTCCCCCTGACAGCATGACCTCTACTCAAGAAAGCCCCTTCAAACAGCAGATTTAAAATTGAAAACACTGGCCAACCTCCGAAATTCCCCAAAGCTCAGATTAATTACCAAGTGCTCCCATTAGCTTAACAGCCACATGACCCTGCGTCCCACAGACCTTGTTTTGTACAGAATTGGCATGTTTTTGAACTTTGTGAACTCTGCACATTTTTTCACAGCCTTCTCACTGCTGCATGGAAAGTTCATTTTGCAATAATTAAAAAGATCTATAATCAGCAAATTGTAAGACAGTGTTGGGATTATCGAGCAAAATTGAGCAATATAAATTAATTGAACAATTCTTTACTGTCTTTAAAGGCAGTTTTATCCCTCATGCACTCACTTATAATAATTAATATCTACCAATTCTCAAAATAATAAGCATTTATAGCCCTAAGAGTTTAGAAGTGTGCCCATCATTGAGGGTAAAGAAATGGTTAAGATTTAATTCCAACATTCATGAAGCTCGTAACGTGTGAAGAGCACCATGATGGGTGTGAGCAGGAGAGGTGTGCACCTTGCTACCTGGGTGCTGGGTGGGGACCCGCCCTGTCCCAAAGAGCAGGACGGATGGGGGAGTACTGGCCAGAGACGTGGAAACTAGAGTGGCTATTGAAGAAGAGTTGTAGGGCTCAAAGATTAGAGAAGAGAGGCTGGAAAAGGGGCAGCAGTCAGTTTATACAAGACTTGTTCATTTTAAGGTAGATAATTAAAATGTTTATTTTATGTCTATCAGAATCGGTGACATAATTTTAAAGCCTGATAACCTCATTAGTGGATGGTGGGCAGGTCACCCCAGTGAACCACAGACATTGTCCCTCTCTGTCCATTCTTTCTCCCATCCCTGCCCTGTGTCCTGCCTGCCAGCCCCTCTTCCTCCCCCACTTCCTCCCCCTCTTCCTCCCCCAATTCCTCGGCTGGATTTCCCTTCCTTCCTACCACCCTTTCCTGCCTCTGCCCCTCACCCGCTGCTGACTTTGTGGATTCATGCAGTTGGCTTTTTTATCTTCATTTTATTTTTTGATTAAATGTATCAGGGTGGCATTTTCTAGAAACTGATATTTAAAATAGTTATGCTTTTTGAATGTATTTAAGAGCTTCAAGTATATTCAACCCTATAGATTAAAATTTTTAAAAACTGGTTATTTAACCACGGTAAAAATTATCTTGCAGTATTGCACAAGTGTTTGTATATTTTTTAGGTAGAAGATTTATTTCACTAAAGAGTTAGGAGGCCCTGGCTGGTAACTCAGTGGATAAGGTGCCGGCCTGCAAACCCAAAGGGCGCTGGTTCAATCCCCAGCCAGGGCACATAACCAGGTTGCAAGCCAGGTCTCCAGCCAGGTCCGTGGCTGGGGCAGGTGAAAGGCAACCACACATTAATGCCTCTTGCCCTTTCCCTCTCTCTGAAAATAATAATTTTTTTTTTTAATCTTAGAAAAAAAGAATTACAGAGAACGGATAGAGTAATATGTTAGAATGACATGCACAATGAAGATGTAAAAGGAAGCCTGGGAATAAAATTTAAAGGTTGGAACAGGTGACGATGATGGCAGGGAAACTAAGATACTATTTTTGAAAGATTATGTGAAATTCAGTTATTTATTATGAACTCAGTTATTTAAGTCTGCCCTGTTGTTCAACCTGATGTCAGATAAACACCACGGTGCCTTTATTACTCAGCAGCCAGTGCGATACCTTCCCTCCAATTATTATTTCAGAGCCTCCGAGAGGCTCCCTTGGCAGGACTGAGCGCAGACATTGTATTTCCAGCGCCTCTAATGCAGTTGCCTGTATCGCGACAACAGTGCCTGACAGACCCTGGGAAACGTCTAAATATTGATTGTGGTATCTGTCACGGTTTTTGAAGTGCTTCTATTCAATTCGGCTTAAAGAAATATGGAAGTATATGATGGCAATGAAGACAGTGCGTTTGATTTTTAAAACTTAATTCAGCATACTTACGTATCAAACTAAAAACAAGCCCTGGCCAGTGTGGCTCAGTGGATTGAGCACTGACCTGTGAACCAAGGGGTCGCTGGTTCGATTCCCAGTCAGGGCACATGCCTGGGTTGTGGGCCAGGTCCCCAGTTTGGGGCATGCGAGAGGCAATCACACGTTGATGTTTCTCTATTTCTCCTTCTCTTCCCCTCTCTCTAAAAATATTTTTTTAGTGAGTTACTTAAAAAAACAAAGAAAAACAAGACCTTAAGAACATTACAGTCCGATGAACGGCATTGCCTCGTAAAGCTGTTGCTATTGTAGCTATAACATGTGTGCACCTGAGCACTTGTATTTTTCAGAGTGGGATATTTTTAGTGATGTCTGCAGGGTGGCACTGCAGGAGTTTCCACTTTTAAAGGACTCTGACACACACGGGTAGTGCCGATTTGACCATCACTCCCGGACGACAGGACCTCTGTGGGAGTCCGGGGGTCCAGGGGAGAAGTTACAGCGCATGGTTGGGGAAAACAAGAAGAGGCGCCTTGGAAGGTAGGAAGAGGCGTTTCACCTTATCGGCATCCCCTGTCCCACCAGGCAGCACCGCTCGGTGCCAAGCAAGACCCTCTCCTCCCCATGACAGTTCTGCTGCAGGGGAGGGTGACCACGGGGTGAGTGCACGCCTGGCGCCCCCTGTTGTGAAGACATTTCAATGGAATTAGCACCACTCCCTCTGACCCTTCATAACTACCTGTCACTTCCAAACTCAGTTCGCAAGGCCAGCATTCCTGGGCAGCCAAGCCAGATAAGGGTACTACAAGAAAAGAGAGTTACAGGCCAGCATTCCTGATGAGCTGAGATACAAAAATTCACAACTAAGTACAAACAAATTCATTGGCACGTGAAAAGAATCACACACCAGTATCCCAGGATTTATCCCTCAAAACAGGATGGGTCAATATATGCAAATCAATAATTGTAATATATGAGGTCTGTCCAGAGGGTACCCAGCCAATGTAACAGGAAAAATAGACACATTTATCGAGGATACAAGATATAAGAAGCATAGGACAATGATGCCTCAGTCCCCTTCAAAGTAGGCACCTTGGGACCTCACACAGTTCTCCCAATTGCCACCAGCTACCCCAATGTATTTTCCTGCATCTCACTGATGGTCTGAGATCTCTTCCCTTTCAAAGGTGATTTTAGTTTTGGGAAAAGCCAGAAGTTGCAGGGCACAAAATGTGGGCTGTAGTGGGACTAAGTCATCTGGGTAATTTGATGATTTGCTAAAAAACTCTGCACAAGACTTGATGCATGTGTGGGCACATTGTTGTGATGAAGCTGCCAACCGCCAGTGCCCACAGCTCTACTCGTTCACTTTGAATGCGACGGCCACACAGTACACATGCTCACTCAACTATGTCTACTGCCCGCACTGACTTACTACAGTGAAGTCCTCATTGTTCACACACGCACATTCCACTCCACTCTCCTTGGCTGCCAGGTTACATCGATGTCATGCAAACCATTCTTGTAATATTAACAATGGCTGGACTTTGCATTTGGCAAAATGCAACTTTTTCATGGTAACAACTCAAAACAAATTATGTATAGAAGGGATGTACCTCAACATAACAAAGGCTGTATATGATGGAGCTACAGCTTACATTATACTCAATGGCAAAAAGCAGAAATATCTTCACTAAAGATGAGGAACAAAGCAAAGGTGCTCACTCATGCCATGCTTATGGAACTGGGAGTCCTAGCCAGAACAGCCAGGCCAGAAAAATCGATAAAAGGCATCCAAATAAGACAGGGAGAATTATGTCATACCTGTTTGCATATGACATAATCTTATATATGGAAACTCCTAAAGGCCCTATCTGAAAACAATTAGAACTAATCAATGAATTTGCAAGATATAAGTCAACATACAAGATCTGTTGTGTCCCTATACCAACAACAAACTCTTTGATAAAGAATTTTAAAAATAATCCTATCTATATAATAGCAAAAAAGATATATTTAGGAATAAAGTGAACCAAGAGATGACAGATCTATAAAACTATAAAACATTAATGAGAAAATTGCAGATGA
The DNA here is from genome assembly GCA_004026585.1 of Noctilio leporinus. NCBI lineage: Eukaryota > Metazoa > Chordata > Mammalia > Chiroptera > Noctilionidae > Noctilio > Noctilio leporinus. Next base: position 131,395 of record PVIW01002790.1, on the reverse strand, counting down.
CAGATAAATGGAAATATAGCTCATGTTAATGAACTGGAAGAAGCAATACTGTTAAATTGTCCATACTACCCAAAGCAATCTACAGATTCAGTGTAATCCCTATTAAATTCCAATAAAGCAATGTAAAAATTAATAATCAGAAAAGGCTGTGGTTTCTGCTGAGGCCCAGAAGTTCCTAGTTTCTGACCATTAATTTCAGAGAAGAAGGCAGGAGAACAAAGATCAATGTGATGGCATCTATACCAAAACCACGGAATTCTCAGGACAGTTATAGGCATAGGACGAAAATTGGTATTAGATAATGAAGCTTGTAAAATTTTTGGAAGAATTTCCTTCCAAAAAGAACTTGGGGTCTGTGACTCAGACTTTAAGAGATACTTGGATCCCCAAGTATTTTTCCTCCTCATTCTTAAAACCATCCCTACTGTTCAAGAAGGACCATGGCAAAAACAAAACAAAAAACAATAAACCATGGCAGAAGTCTGGAGCATGTAAGAAAACAAAGTGAACATTTGGTGTTAGTCTAAAAATTTCCAAATTGGATAAATCAACATACAAAAAGACGTAAATGATAAAGTTGTGTTAATATGTAAGAACTAGTGCTGTCTTCACACTCTGACCTATATAGCTCCACGTTCTTGGCCAAGAAATCTTCTTTCATGGCAAAATGTAGCAATAGAGTTCCTCTTAGGAGAAGTTCCACATTGGTAGTGTGGACTGACTAAAACTGAGATCAAGGAAGTCACTTTCCTTTCCTCTTGGACACTTACGGTGCGGTGCGTTAGAACCAAGTGTCTGGCCTTGACCTTCACCAGCGGGGAGGGGCTCAAGGGAAAGAGGCCCCTGCCTGTTTGGTCACAGCTAATTCATAAATTAAATAATCTGCTCAAGTCATTGAGAGTCAACAGTATGTATGGATCTCCCTGATTCTGTTAGGCTCCTAAATAGCCTTATTAAAATGTTGCTCTGATAAACTCTACCCTGACGAGCTTCAAAAGGACATGCTCTTCATTATCAGCAAACTACAGGCTTCACCTGATTCCTGGAGCAGGTGACAATTTGATTTTTAAGTGGCTTATGGATACTTGGCATTGATGTAGCACCATTCAAACCAAATCTCCAAGCACTTGACAAATTGTTAATTAATAACAGCTCATAATATCCTGTCGAGGATGGTGTATTTTGCAGCTACCCTTTTAGAGACGAAATGTTCAGGGGTTAAGAGGATTGATCAAAGTCTCGCGTCAAAAGCTGTTGTGAAGCTATGAGCTGAGTTCACAATTTGAAACTATCAATTTCGAGCACCATCGACTAGGACTCATTTCCTCGTCCTGTGCGTTAATAACCAAAATCATGGACATTTAGAGGTTCTTAAAGCAACAGTAGCACACTTCAGAAACTGAAAAGGTCCGGGTCCCAGAAGGCTTTGTGATTGGTCTGATAAAGGCTGGAAGTTTCTGCCTGATGCAGGAATTTAAATGGGGGTATTTCCTATAAAAGATGCCAATTACGGGAAAGAGTGCATTACTGAAAGAGGGGGAGGTAACATTTGGCGATATGGGATTGACTGTCGCTTTCAAAGTTCGAAACTGCCCCTTAGGGGGGTACCTGGTCTTAGCTGATCTCTGAGGAGCATAGGCAGCTGTGTGGTGATTATGACTACAGGCTCCGAAGCCGAGAGAATTGAGTACAACTTAATTAAATGGGGTTGCCATTTAATTGCCCTGAGACAAGGAAATATTCCTGAAACCCCCCCAGACTTTAGCTTCCTCCTTTGCAAAACGGAGAAGACAAGATTAACTCAGTTAAAACATATGTCCACACATACACGTCTGAAGAAGAATGTCAAATATTATCATAGGTGTATTCTGCTTCGTGAAGTCATGAATCTGGAAAGTCCAACTGCAGTCTTGGCACTCTGCATTTGACTCTTTTAAAAACATGCAATCTATGTAAGTGGTACCAAATTAAAATTTACAAAGTATAAAATTGAAGAAGTATCCTTTGCTTATTCCCAGCTACCTAGATATCCTACAGAAAGAATCTCAAATTTTGAGTGTCTTTCCAAATTTATCTATAAATTTAGACGTATTTCATTTCCTCATAAAACAAAAAAATATTACATCTAATATGGGTTGTCCTAAAGTTTGGCTCTTAATATTATATATAAGAAATCATTTCAGTTCATGGTTCTCTGAGTAGCACCGTGGCCATAGGCAAGAACCCAGAACTGACCAAAGGTGCAGAAAGGGAACAAAGAAGAAAGCGATTGATCCATTTTCTAAGAAAGATTGGTGTGTTGGGAAAGCACCAGCTATGTTCAACGTAAGAAATATTGGGCAAACACTAGTCCCGAGAACTCAGGGAACCAAAATGGCATCTGATGGTCTGAAGGGTTGTGTTTTTGAAACGAGCCTTGCTGATCTGCTGATGATGAAGTTGCATTTAGAAAATTCAAGCTAATTACTGAGGATGTTCAGGGCAAAAACTGCCTAAGTTCCATGGCATGGATGGATCTTTACTCGTGACAAATAGTGTTCCATGCTCAAAGAGTGTCAGGCCATGACCAAAGCTTATGTTGACGTCCAGGCTACCAATGGGTATTTGCTTTGTCTGTTCTGTGTTGGCTTTACTGTAAATCACATCAGATGTGGGAGACTTTTTATGGTCAGTATCAGCAGGTCCACCAGGTCTAGAAGAGGATGATGGAAATCATGCCCCACGAGGTGCAGACCAATGACTTGAAAGAAGTGGTCAATCAACTGATTCTAGGTAGCATTGCGAAAGACACAGAAAAAATTGCCAATCTATTTATACACTTCATTATGTCTCTGTTAGAAAAGTCAAAATGCCAAAGAAGCCAGGTTTGAATTAGCTAAACTCATGCAGCTTCTTGGTGAAGGTAGCAGTTCTGGAAAAGCTACTGGGGATGAGAAAGGCACTGATGTTGAACAAACTAATGGGTATGAGCCCCCAGTTCAAGAATCTGTTTAAAATTCAGACATTTAATGGTGACAAAAAGGCCTATTTATGATTTTTTGAAAAATTATTTCATGTTAGTATGGTTAGAGCTATCTTTTTAAAAAGATTTTATTTTTAGAGAGAGGGGAAGGGAGAGAGGCAGAGAGGAAGAGAAACATCCATGTGTGGTTGCCTTTCACCTGCCTCCAGCTACAGATCTGGATGGAGGACCTGGCTTGCAACCTGGTTATGTGCCCTGGCTGGGGAATCGAACCAGTGACCTTTGGGTTCGCAGGCCGGTGCCTTATCCACTGTGCCACCAGCCAGGGCCTGTACACTTTTTAAGTCCTTTCCTATCATGACTAGTTTTAAATGAATCTCCTTGTACGTATTTAATGTTGTGCACATGCAAATGTTTATAATAGGATAAATATCTGTACCAAAATTACTATGGCAAAGTATACTTTTAATTTTGATATATACTACTGAACTTTCTTGTATGGAAGCTCTCATATTTGACAGTCCTACCTGTTTCTTCTTACCCCTGCTGGGGCAAAGGAGGGTTTACAATTAGAGTTTGTTCTTGTATTATTATCTGTTAATTATTGTATTCTTTTCCATTCAAACACCTGTAAACCCACTTTTGCCCCACCCTGTACTATACAGTATCAATATTTTTCCTTTGCCAATCTTATAGGTTTCTGTTTTATTAATTAGACTGGCTAATAAAATATATTAAAATTAAAAGATAAACATCACCAACTACAAAACGAATAACTTCTATGAATGCTTCATTTTGACTAAAAATTTATGTGTAATCCTTAATGTAAATATAATACCTGCCCAATATCATTGCATGAATTTGGAAATGTGTCGGTACAGACAAAATTCTCAAGATTCATTCTAAAGCACCATTAATTTTTAAATTTTTTTCTGAAGTTTTAAGTGACATTTCTATAACATCATTCTGTTTAATAATCCCTCAGCTATGAATATGATACTAATTGCATTTAGAGAAGATTAAAAACTGGCATAAAATATATTATTGGGATTTATATTTAAGATATTTGGTGCAAATTTTTTGAATAGTTTACCAAAGTTTTGTAGGAATGAAAGTTTGTTTCTTATGGGTCGTGTGTTCATCTGTATTTGTCTATGTGTTGAAAAACAAGTTATTTGTTACTTGGTCACAAATGCAGTGCCTGCATGTGTGTATGTGTGCTGTGAGCCCTGTTTACATTATTATAGTCTCGGCTTCATAATTGAAATAGTGGCAACAATGTTCACCAATGTCACCTAGGTTTTCAGGAGACAGGATTTAATTTAATGCTGCTCTTCTAACAGATTGGAGTTGACATTTGTGAAATTGATGTTTATTTTACATGTATATACGAGATAAAAATTTAAGCAATTATTACTATAATTCTTCAACTTCAGTTATGCTGATAGTTCAAATACAGTATTCTTTATAGCCTTGACATCTTCTATAATTGAATCACTCCCTCTATTTCACTTTCCTTCTTTTACGAAGTCGGCTCAAATTTTTCTCTGTACCCCAACTGATGAAAATAGCAGAACACGAGGTGGGGGAGGGCTTTGTGGAAGGGACAGACGTGAGGTCTCTCTCATTCATTGGAGTCCTGCAACATCACCAACTACAAAAAGAGTAACTTCTATTAATGCTTCATTTTGACTAAAAATTTATGTGTAATCCTTAATGTAAATATAATACCTGCATTATATTCCACATGACCCTTTAGAATGTGCTTCTATTCACATTGTTTCATAAAACGGACGCTCTGTTATCTGCGACACTTGTTGGGTGACTTTTCATACCCTCGCCCCACCTAAGTAAGCCCTGGGCACGGTGCGGGGGTCCCACCTCCCACCCGCCGTGTGTCAAGGGAGGTGAATAGGCAACTTGTCGGATAAGAAACTGATTTGTCCTCTCTCTCTTCCTGCCTCCCTTCCTTCCCTACATCCTTTCTTCCTTTTTCAAGTATTCAGTTCTCTGCAGCAGACGAGATTTCTCTCTCTGCTCACCCCCACTTGTGCATTACAAGGATCAGATTTTTAATTTTTCAGTTTGACTTTGCTGTTTGGAGGAGAGGTCCAACTCTCTGTACAGGATTCCAGCCCCATTTAGTGCTCACAAAGTGTAGTTCCCAGGCCAGCATCAGCCTAATTCCCCGCGAGCTGGTTAGAAATCAGAGTCTTGGGCCCGGGCAGGGCCCTGGGGGTGGAGGGCTGGGCACTGCATTTCCATCCATCCTCCAGATGATGGGAGCCAGGGGTCAAGGTTGAGAACCTGCCACTTCTTCTTCCCAGAACAAATAACCTCGGTGACCTTAGTGTAAGATGTCTACTATCGTTTTCAGTACAAAACATAGCAAAAGGTGGTAAAACTGCCACTGGTACAGCTGCTCATAGATGCTCAACGATGCAATTTTGACAGATGAGATCAGATTCTTCCGTTTTGTTCCCCCAAATATTGAGGGGATGATGCTTCTCATCGCTGAAGAAGAGTAAATACGATATGTTGTAGTAAGTTGAGTCTGGTGGCAGGTAACGTGTATTAAAGACCACAAACCACTACGCAGACCATTTATGCTCCTACCAAGTTCTGTTTGGACTCTAGGGCAGCCAGGTTTCAGAATAGATGAGATATGGCAGAAATTCTTCTAATTTGGAGGGAATTGTTGCTAGAGGGGGAAAAATGTATACAAACCTTTCCAAATGGCGTTGAAATATGAACACAATTTCTTCTTCTTGTCCCCTGTAAATTTCCATAGTCATTTCTCTGAATTCCCTTTCTGCCATAGAACATTCTTTGATGTGCAGACATGTATTATGCAAAGCCAAGGAGAGAGGCCCTGAGAAATCGTGGGTTTTAACAAATTTCAAAATCTCGACCATATGGCTGTTGTTGATTGGATTTATCTAGCACAACAAGAAACTAAGATTTCCTCCAGCAAACACGCTCTGAAGTATCGCCATGTGGAAAGCCATTAGCTAGGACTGGAATGCAGGAAGGACCATGAGAAATGCAAGTAACAACGACATAATTGAACTGTAAATGTGATGGAGAAATGTCTGTGAAAATGCCCCAGTATCCTTACATTTTCCCCATTTTTCAGGCAACATCAAAATGGTTGCTTCTGAAAATATTTATAACCTGTCAAGAGAAAAGACTAGACTCAATGTAGCTGTGTGTCCCGGAGGGAAATGTTAGTTTCAAAGCACTGCTGATAAAAATGCCTCTTCTATTCTGTGGGATGGGTTGTTTATTTGGATAAGTTTATTGGTGTAAAAGACACAATTATCTAAAAGCCTCTGCCATTAAAAACACCGGTACATCTTTGTAATGTTATATGGATCCAGGTTTATCTTCAGTATAGGAGACATAAGTCTTAATATGATTGCATTTTATGTGTAGGAAAAAAGCAGCACAGTAGCAATAAGATGACTTAGGAGGAAGTGTGATATAGTTATTGGAAGAAGTGTCCAAGGAAAAGAGATTCTTACAGGGACATAGTGCTGTTCCTACTAAGATGTACAAATATTAGGACATGTTCCAGTTTTCATGGCCATAGATGCACATGTGTATGCTCGCGCACACACACACACACACACGTACACACAAAATGTTTCCTCTCACTGGTCTTCATTGGGCTGTATATTAGCACTGGGATTATTTCCTACGTGAAGTGTCAAAATATCCCTACAAACAAAACTACAATAAAAACAACCTAGTCACAGCATTTAAAACTGAGCTAATGGAACAGGGGATGTAATTACTGTAATTATTGTTTGCCCAAGGAAAGACTGGAAGACAGCAGGGGCAGTTAGGTAACAATAAATGTAGGTTGGAGAAGGGCTGTGCATATCTGTGATATGACTTCGCATGATACCCAATTATCTCCAAGCTTTCTATAAAAAGAAGGTCGATCAGTATTTCTAGGCATACAAAGTGCCCCCAGGGGCCACAGTGTGACAGGTCCCGGGAGATGGTTTGTCTCAGCTCTGTGTCCAGGTATTTGCCCAGATCACATACAGCCGTTGGTCTGTTCAGGTGATCACGGCAGTGATCGCTGATGTAAAAGTGGGGAGAAGAAAGGATGGGAAAACAAAGAGATTCCATGACCTCATGACAGAAACACAAACAGGAGCAAAGCACACAGCCTGCAGAGGTTGGGCCTGTTCAACTGAACTTACCCAGGTCCAGGAGCTGCCCTTTAAGCTCCTGGATTTCCTGCACCACCCCCCTACACACACACACGAAATAACCCTGCCTCGACCACCCTGAAACACAGGTGGCTTGATATGGCACACCTGTTCACCAGTGACCTTGTAAAAGCAATGTCCTGTGGCTCCAACCGGTACCACCTTTATTTCTACCAGGGACATTACCCCCAACTGTGTCTTTTTCCTAACAATTCATTTTTAATTTACAGTTGACATAAAAAAAAAAAGTCTCTTGTATATGGCATATATGTGCCTCACAAAGTGATCATGTAAAGTCTCGTAACCACTCGCCACCGCACAGTTACTCCACTGCCCTGCACTGTTTTCCTTCTTCTGTGCATCATTGATCTCGTCAGTGCAGGTTTGTGGCCCTGCCTTCCACCCATCTCCCCACTCCCTTTCCTGGGGCAACAGATGCAGAATTGTGGGTACAAAGAACACCCTGGTGGTTGTCACCTGGCTCTTCCTTCTCTCGGGGAAGGAGCCACTGGCTGTGATTTGTCGCCAAGGAGAGAATAAGAATCTTTTTGGTGGGGGCTTTCCCATATTTTTCACCAAATGCACGGGGACTCTAAGCAGCAGATTGTGGGCTGGGAATTGAGTCAGGGTAAGAATCTGGGATCTGGATGGAAACCTTTCAGTGTCAGTGGGATGGAGACAGACAAAAATGCTCATTTTTAGAGGTTTGTTCATTTAGGTTTTTTTTTTTTCCCTGAAAAGTCTCTTTTGAAATCAATGTTTTCATAGACGAATAAAACATTCTGTTTCCCCTCAGAGTGACAGAAAGCTACTGAGGTCTAGGTAATGGGCCACAGCAGTTATCGGGGTTGGCAGGGTTTCGGAAATGGATGTTGGACATACTGTCCCCTCCCCCACGTCAGTTCCCGTCATGGCCTCCAAGCCAGTAACCCTGCTGGAGTGGAACCCACCAGAAATCCAGGGATACTTAGAACTGCACAGTGTACTTGGCACGTTAGCGGGGAAATCCTAGGCTGACTTGCAAAAAGTCAATCTAGTTTCTGTGCTCGTTGTTCATTTTGGTTGTCTTCTAAGTGAGTCGAAATCAATAAGGGCACCATGTTCCTCTAATTCAAATCTGAGAGATTGACCAGGAAGTAGATAGCTCCGCCGTCCTTGTGGGCTCGGTGTTACTGTTGGTGGGTCCGCCCTGCTGAGACGTGAGAGCCGGTGTTCAACGCAGGGCAGGGTTGCTCAACTCCAGCCCTCCCTCCCGGGACCACATCAGGCTGGTAAAAACTGAGTGACGTGGAGCCACATGAAGGAAAGGGCACTGCGGCCCACGGGGTCAGGGGGCCTCCTCGCTCGGGGCTGGGACACACTTTCCAAAGCCGCAGGCCTTTGTCCTCAGCTCTTCTTCCTCCTGGCCTGCGAACGCCCTGTCCACATGGGAAGGTGCTCTTTCCAAAAGGGTGCAAACCTCTGGACCTCAGTTAGCTTGTACTTGGTGCGAAAGGGAGAGAAGTGAAGGCACTGGGTCGAGCTATTTGAAAAATACTTTGCGAAGGGCCATTTGGGGGATTGATTTTCTCGTTTATGAGGTTTTGTAAAAATGGCCAAAGGAGGCTCGAGGTGCAATAGGTGTCACCTGTTACGTAAACCACATCGTTCTACAAGGCGCTGGTGTGTAATGGGAGACGGCTTTTCACCCCATTTGTATCTCCATTCTGGAGACCAGTTGGTCTTCACTTCCAGGGAACCTTGTCTGCACCCAGACAGTGTGTATAGACAACGCCAGCCAGTGTGCCTGCCTGAACTTGCTTTGGGTTCACCGTCCCATGTGGTTCTTTCTGCCTCCCTTTAAGGAAGACTCCCACCAAATTCAAAACTGCAGAAATGGGCTGGGGGGTGTCGGCTTCTACAATTTTCAACATCACGTCTACCGTGCATTAATCGTTAGTTTGCTTTTTGCAGATATCCTGGAATTTTACATTTTATATTATAGATGTGATGAATCAAACAATTATCTTCACCTGGGTAATCTGAGTGGTCCTTCCAAGGAAAAGGAGCTGACTCTAAAAAGTGCACACGTCTTCTAAACTTCAAGAGTGATTCATTCTTATGTATCTCAATGTGCAATTAGTGATCTAGAGTACAATTTCAGATGTACTGGGGCTTTTTTTCATAAACACTTTTCTGGGACTAGGTAAAAGGCTTTCTGCTATTACTTAGCAAGTATTTACTGTTGATGTGGTCTTGGCATGGTTTTGTCTCCCTCCGTGGAATTGAAATTGTACTTGACCTGCATTGAGGGTTGGTAAAATAACTCATGTGAGGTGCATTTTCTAAATGTATTCTCAGTAGGTTTTTGAGAATTTCGCCCTTACTAGGGTTTGTACTGCACTTCAGCTTGTTCACATATTTTTTGACCTTCTTAATAGCTTTATGAAGTAGACAAGATTGAATAGACCTAAACTAATTTGAGAGTATGTGAACTGTTTAATTCCTTTATTTCTAGAGGATATTGGTAATCTTATAAAGATAGATTCAATAAACATAGTTACAACAACGTTACATGATTTTCGAGCTTACAAAATTAATCAGTGACAGACCTAGGGCCAGGTCTCAGGTGCCTGAGTTTCAGTTTAACTTTTGATTATAGTGACATATTCAAAATACATATAGACATGATTCTCTTCTAGAGAGATGGCTCACAAAGAGAGGAACCGTGTTTTGAGTAATTATCGTGTATAGCACATGGAAGAATATACTCCTCCGTACCATGTTTATGTTGGAAATGCTCCCCATGCCCAGCCGTTGATGGCTGGAAGGTGACGGCTGAAGCTGTTGATGGCAGGAAAGCAAAGCCTTTGTCCCGTGATCCCCTCTAGCCTATCTACTCCTCAGTCCCATCACATTGGGGTCCATGCGACACCCCGCCCCCCACGATTCCACGTGAAACAAGAGAAGGTCTCTGCTCATTTGGATTCATCTGTTACTGGTTGGTTTTCTCCGAGAATGGCAAGTATGGATTCGTTTTCTTCTGCCTCATTCCCTCCCAAAATAAGAATGCCTTTGCTGGAGATGTCCTATCAGCAGTTTCTTTGGACAGTTCCTCTGTCTGGCCTCCTAAGACAGGTCCCCCAGCCTTGGAACATCTACCAGGATGCTCACAGCCACCTTCCTATTTTTGGCGAATGTGTTTTTCCTATTTTCCCTGGGGCCAGCCCTGTTGAGTGTGATACCTGATGATGTCAGACTAGCTGGTTCTCTCTGTCTTTCCCGTCCTCACTTTCTCAGGGCCTATGTGAAAAACGCCTTTGTGTTTTTTCTTTGTGCCAACAAATTCTGGAGGAAATAGAACTTCTCATTTTGTCACCATGCCATGAGAGAAGCTAGCCTGCAGGACTGGGTCATCTCTCTTTAAGAAGGGGATGGCATCAGACAAAGAGCATGTATGATCGGCCCACGGCAATAGCATGGGAATTAACAGTGGGACTGGGGACTAGGATGGGCAGAAGAGGGAAAAGAAGGGGGAATGCTTGGGACAACTAGTAAAATGGCCATTAAAACATTGAAATGAAAAGTCTCGGCTACACGCCTTTACCTTTATTTGCTCATAGTCAGGTTATAGCATTTGCCATGCATGTATTGGAGCGACGAATGTTTCACGCATTAGCAAAGAGAAAAAGAAGCGCTTTCTAGTCTGAACGTTTTTATCACTTGGTTTATCTCGGCATAATCCTCTCCGTGCAGAAATGGGCCAGGGGTGAGGGGGGTCCCCTGACTAGCACGTCAGGCTTTCCCTGCCAAAGACTAACACGCTGCGGCTCTCTCCCCGAGTGACCCGGGAGCATTACTGTACGGTTCACACCCCAGCCCATGGGAGGAAAAGGCTCCCCTGTCCATGGGACCCGGTGCCTGGCATCTGCTGTGAGGCACACCCGCCACGTGTCAACTAACTGCCCTGGGAGCCGGGGTGGGGTGGGGCTGGGCCTGAAGAGAAAGACCCTAACGCTTGCCAGCTGAACCTACCCCCTCTGCAGAGTTCTTCATCGTTTTTGGTTAAGTAATCCATACCCCCATGAATGCACGTTGACCTTTTCCTCCTCGGGGAACACCAGTGATGTGGACAACAACGGAGCCGAAGGAGGGTAGTGTGACCAGGGACAGGACGGGGAACCCCCGGAACCGGTGGGTCGTGTCTAAGCGGTGCCTCAGTCACACACCAACAAAGCAGCACCCTTAAGAGGCCGGAGCCTCACCTACCTTGTTACGAGGTGAGGGGTTAGGATTAGTCACCGCATTCGGTTTTGGTGAAAATGAATTAGGACAAATGAAAACAATTTAGAATACAGATGTCACCACCATCAGCGTCATCACCAAGAATGAGATTCTAAGTAACGTCTGTTCTCTGTATGTTTGCATCTGTCCTATCTCCAGGAATAAGGATAGTTCACTCTAACGGCACAAATATTTAGAGAACAGAGGTCAAGCAGCAGCTGTCCAGAAAACTTCATTTGCCTCATCTCAGCTAGTAAGGTGAAGAAATGCCTGAAGAACATTGAGTAACAGTTTAAATAATTATGACTTGTGAAGAATATACCAGCAGTGCTGGCCTGTAAAGCCAAAGGTCGCTGGTTCAATTCCCAGCCAGGACATACACCCAGGTTGCAAGCCAGGTCTCCAGCCAGGTCTGTGGCTGGAGGCAGGTGAAAGGCAACCAGACATGGATGTCTCTCTGCCTCTCTCCCTTCCCCCTCTCTAAAAATAATAAAATCTTTAGAAAACAGTATATACCAGCAGACCAAACAATTGTATTTGCAGCTATAAAGTCTTGCAAACTATATATTTAGGACACAAATTGACATTTCAAAGTTTGTCTTCTGACATAAAAATTGACACCAATTTGGGGAGGGGGGTTATTTTAGTAGTTGTCTGGAGAGTTGAACACATGGGACTCAAACTAACCTTCTAGCTCTAACCCCAGTGCTCTGTCCCTGACACCGAGATACTTACAGTAACGAAAGAGCAAGTACTAATTGCAGCCTGTCTATTAACAGGTGTTCCGATCCTGCAGTGGGTGGCCAAGCCTGGTCATGCAGGGTGGGGCAAAGTGCGTTTTCTCTTGTGTGATTATTCAGCTATTGTATTGCTCTCCATATGAATAACTGTCCCCCTGCTTTTGCCCCACCCTGGATGTGTTTGGTTTCCTTCTCTATCTCCCTTTCTCCTTCCTCAGATGTCTTATCTAATGTGCCTCGTTAGCTTGGTTAATATCCATTCACAGGAGGCCTCTGTTAGAAAATGTATTGAATTACCTTTTTTCTTAAGTGAGGGTTTATACTTTCTAAAGTCAAATGCCACTGTTGTGAGTTTAATTGATCATCAAGGTCACAAAACTAAACACTACTTTTAAGAGCTCAGCTCACTAAGGAGAGACTGCGATTCACTTGCTCGCTCTTGGGAACCAAGGATGCAAGATGACAAAGGACAGGTCAGGCCTCATATTGTGTGTGGTGGTTTTGCGTTCACAGCTATTAACCTTCAGCACATCAGTACAGGAGAGTATTACATAGGAAGGAAAAAGAGAGACATAGAATCAGAAAAAGTTACAGGTCATGGAGACCTACTGCATGTTTCATTGAGAGCTGGTATATTCCAGGCTGTGGACCTAGAGGACCATTTAAGCATTACCATATCTTTAAAACACTCCAAAGGTTACTTGTTCGATTACCAGGCAGGACACGTAACCAGGTTGCAAGCCAGGTCTCCAGCTGGAGGCAGGTGAAAGGCAACCACACATGGATGTCTTTCTCCCTCTCTGCTTCCCTCCCTTCCCCTCTCTCTAAAAATAATAAAATCTTAGAAAAAAATTTTAAAAGCACAGACACATAACATCTGACAAATAGTGAAAGGATCTCTCTGAAGTTACAGGGCTCTAGCTGGGGTTGGAGCCATGCGCCACCCCTGAGCTTTCTGATTTTCAAGGTTCCTTTCAATCTGCCACGTCACATTCTATCATATGGTTTCCCCCACTATCCACCCAACAATTTGGGACAAGTTGTGAATCAACATTGTCCTCTTTCACCCTCTTCTTGAATAAAACTTCTTTTATTCTTGTACATGCGAGTTGAGATGCTCAAGTGAGAACCGGTTGGCTCTCCTTTGTAGTTTTTCAAATAAACTGTTCGGTGATAATTCCTAAGGCTGCCTCCTTATGAAACCACATGACACGGGATGAGGGAGACAAATTTATTTTGTCTCGTGCAGAAGAAGGGCCAGTAAATGCTGCCGACGGGCTGCTGAGGAACGCGTCCGCTGTCTTGCCGAGTTTCTCCCCGAAAGGGGTGCTGCTCAGTGATTAATGACTAAACATCACTCATACGGAGCTGCCACATAAACGTAGCTGAGGTGGTGGCCTAAGACAATAGTCAGAGTGGAAACAAAGTCCCTGGAGCTTCCTCAGGAACCGAGCCCAGGTGGGTGCGTTTCAAGGGCAGAACAGGCTCCCGTCTCCACTGTGACAAGGGATGCGACAGGAGACGTGACGCCGCTGCGGTCCTGGCCGGGCTGGGTGCCAGCACAGCAGGGCCTGCGGGAGAATCGCGCGTTTCACACCCGAGCGGCTGTTGGCAAATCGCAACCGGTCGTCTTTCTGTGAGAATTCCCGTCCTGAAGTTTTATCCGTGCCCACACCCGCCCCGGAATGATCCCGTGTCTTGATTTTAACACTCCACGTGCGTCAAGTTATTTGTTACTCAATTTTATTCCTGAATACCATGGATTATTTCTTCGAGGGGAATGAACTGAGAGGAAAAGACTTGTACCTGCCAATGACCAGCAAAAGAAGCCCGAGGAGTTTATTTTCATATTTCTGCCTCTATCCTTTAGGAAATACTCATGACATTCTCCTTGCACTTAATACCTAATCACTGACATTATCGAGATCGCCAAATGTAAAGCAGTAAGCAAATGGAGCGTCCTTACAGAACTAATTTCATGGGGTCCAGTATCTTGCCAATAGTTTGAACTTGAAATCTAAGCTGTTTTAACAGGAAGAAAGAGCAGAGAATAATAAACACTGATAATTAAAGCTGGAAGACTAGTTCAACTACAAATGAAAAAACACCGGGCGCTGAGCTTCATCTTCAAAGCTGTAATATTGGTAGCCAAATAGCCATTTCCTTGGGACCTCCTTCCCACGAAGGGGCAGAGGAAGAAGGCCATCGAAAGGCCATGCGATGACCAACCAGGGACTTGCCGGGAACATGCTCCGTGTAGTGCAAATTCCTAGCTGGCTTTCCTAGCCCGCAAACTGGCTTTCCCCCACATCTCCCCACAAAGTGATGGTAGCGGACTGCGTGGAAAACGGATTTCCGATGATCTCATACCAAAAAGTACCCTCCCTTGTGCTGTTTCTTAAAAATACGTTTAGAGCTTTTGAACCTCAAATGCTTGAGCACAAATTCTCCCAAACTCCTTTCTGCTTCTGTCTCCCGCCTTTGCGAAGGACCATGTCTCTGTAAACACCTCCCCTCGTTCTCTGACAATTTGAGGTGACTTTGTGACTAGTCAAATGGAGACAACGTATTTCTATTTTCCTAGTAATTTATTTATTTTTTAATTTTATTATTTCCAGAGAGAGAGGAAATAAGAGAGGCAGAGAGAGAAAGAAACATCAGTGTAAGGTTGCCTTTCCTCTGCCTCCAGCTGTAGACCTGGCTTACAACCTGGTTGTGTGCCCTGGCTGGGGAGTCGAACCAGCGGCCTTTGGGTTCACAGGCCAGCACCTTATCCACGGTGCCACCAGCTAGGGTATTACTAGTAATTTTTAATGTGACCTTCTAGCAACAGCCTTTTGTTAATTCCACTAACAATTCTGGGTTCTCCCCTTGTCTCTCAAAAGGCACTGCAGACAAGTGAGCTTTCTGTAGAACAAGTCTTGTGTTTATTAAATATTAACACGTTAATAAGCATATAATTCACAACAGATTATGGGGGCAAATTTGAGAAGAAATGTATATGTTGACAAACTTCCCTTTCTTCAGGAAACTGTTCCTGACCACACCACACCCTCTTCAGGCTATGCAGTGCTCTCCTGAGGTCTACACACTAACTAGTCCCCTGGTTGTACCCAGTTACCCTGGATCGCCCACAGGCTTCCCTTTGTCCTCACCCCTCCACTGCTACACATTCATGGTCAGGTTGCAGCCATGTTCCAGGGAAAATGGAGAGCCTGACCCATCTTACAACACAGACGTACACAGACCCGGGCAGGGAGCTGGGTTGGAAGCTCCAGTGATGGCAGGAACGGGAAATGACAGCCATGCCTATAAAAGGAAGAGGGAAGTTTGCATAATTCCATACCAGCTGGGTTGATGAAAGGCAAGGGGCAGACAGTGGGGGCATCCAGAGGAATAAAGGTGTGTTTTCTGTGCCGCTTCAGGATCCTGTGGTCTCCATCTCACGGCACCCAGCGTGACCACTGGGTGACATGTCTGTCTCCTTCAGGACACTATGAATTTCTTGAGTTTGTGGAAGGTGTCTTTGCTCTATGTATTCCTGGTGTGCGTTCACATACACTGTCAGGAAAAGGCATGCATGTTGCATGCTCACAAAGGAGCTGGTGTTTCAGAAACTGCTGGAAATTTGTTTTTAAATTCTGGACTCCTTGGTCCTCTACCCATAGGCTTACATCACTCTCCAATGCTTGCATTTTACATATGATCAGTCATACTGTGTGTGCTGAGGATGGGGGCAGGGCTGGCAGGAAAGTGGGCTTGGTTCATGTTTTTAAATAACTTCAGGCCAGAGACAGAAACTAGAGATTTGCCTCATTTCCCCACTCTTCTGTTATTGTGATGGTCAGGTGTTGCCCTGCATTATGTAACTTCCTGCCTGGAAAGAGTTCAAGTGCAGAAGTGGAAGCTGAGGGAGTGACTATGGTCTGCTAGAATCAGGTTCAAGATCAGAGAGGATCACACGAGTCTTTTAAAGGAAGAACTTTACTAATTTGAATAAATTCTGCCAAAGTTAAGATCCATTCCATTTCTGTTTTATATTATTTCTTGCAAAAAACACAATCGTACAGTTCAACAGTCGTACAAGAACTGAGGAGGCCTGTCATAGTATCTTCCTAGCCCAATCCTGCCCCGGTGCTACCGTGGAGAGTGTGGCATTTCTTAAGCAAGTTGACAGCTATACTGAGAACGAGAAATTGGTTCTGGAGGAAGGAAACTAGGCCTATTTTGTAGGTTTTCTTGGGAACAGGGCGCTTCATAGTTTTGCCACCACTCTACCATGTTTTTTTTTTTTTTTTTAAGATTTTACATATTATTTTTAGAGAGAGGGGAAGGAAGAGAGGCAGAGAGGGAGAGAGACATCCATGTGTGGTTGCCTTTCACCTGCCTCCAGCTGGGGACCTGGCTAGAGACCTGGCTTGCAACCTGGTTATGTGCCCTGGCTGGGAATTGAACCAGCGGCCTCTGGGTTCGCAGGCCAGTGCCTTATCCACTGAGCCAACAGCCAAGGCTTCTACCATGTTTTCATAGAAAAAAAAAAAAAATGTCATGATGGGCCTAGTGGAGAAAAGAAATCAAAAAACATAATTATCAAGGCAGCTTTTGAATATTAAAAAATATTGAGTAGTGATAACAGGCAAAATATGAGTCCATTAAAATTCCTTAACTAAAAACAATCCTTCATTAGATGAAATTCTGATTTTTGAAAATTTTATAAAATTGGATTTATAGCTTATCTGAATTTTTTAAAACCTTCCCACAAAGATAATATAAAGACCTCATTGAATATTTTTTTACATGTCCCTTTGAGACACAAGTCTTGAAGATATTTATGTAAGACTCATGTAATAAATCTGTTATTTATGTAACCAACTTTAGAACTTCAGTGCCTGCATTGCTCTCACAAACATGTAGATATGTTTTTACATGTTTTTTTGACCCGCTGGAGATTTAAGCAGCAAAGACCATTTATGGCCTTGGAAAACATGTTCATTGTTTTATTAATTGTATTAATTGACGTGTATAAATTGACATGTAAAGCACTAAGTTTATAGTCAACTCCACTGAGGAAACTGGAGGAGTAGTTTTGCCAAAAATCAAAATGGAGAATGACTAAAATGAAAGAAAATTCTAAATGAGCCTATAATTCTGGCTTTATCGGAAAAGACACCAATTCAGACTTATATGTCAGGGAGAAGCACAGGGGGAAATGAGCTATTTTTAAAAAGCTGAAGTCTCCCTTTACAGATCACTGAGTATCAGATTTTTCCAGGAGATGCAAGAGTTCATCTGACTGCACTGGTCGTTAGAGCAGGGAATGGGTTGAAGGGAAGAATTTCTTTCAAGTTGCTACCACATGTAGGTGCCCTGGGAGACTTTTCTATTTAGAAGAGAATTTGTTAAAATATATCTGGATGGAAACAAAGAGGAAGCAGAAGCAACTGAAAATACATTTCTCATGATTTTGGAATCCAGAAGGATGATTTTTCTCTGCTATCTCCTCTCCTCTTCTTCCAATTCCATTTAACTTTTAATCAGCATATCCCATTCATGACAAATACTCTAGTTGGGTTGCTTGTTAAAACCACACTGACCACCTTACAAGAATATCGTGTTGTATCTTAGAAAAATTGGTGGTTCCTTTGTCAGCCAGTTGTGCCTCTTTCTCCATGAAAAAAAAAATATATATATATATACATACATATACATATATATATACATATATATATGTATATATATATATAATCACATAAAGTCTAAGTTTATAAGGTAATTGATAGGTTATTTTCTCTTTTCCTGCTCTTTTATTGGCTCACAATGCTCTTGCTCTAAACATTTCCCATGTAATACCATCACTTTCCATCTTTAAAATCAAGTGTGTTGGAAGATTTCTGGGGACTTGTACTTAAAAACTTTGCCGTCTTTCAGAAATAGATAAAGCATGAAATAGTCATCATCTTGTTGAATTAAATTTACGATGAACTCTCGAGCTATTCCTACTTGTATTTGTGGGCCTACTGTGTGCACCCAAGTGTAAATTGATCAGAATAGGTCACTGTCAATATGGAAGGCACGCCTGCCTGCGTGGTTTTATATTCGATGATTAGTCAATACGGCACTAAGTGTTTCAGGCATGTCCGAACGTGTACACACACCCGTTTGGTTTTGCTGATCTTTTCTCTGTCCCTTATACTTCATCCACCTGTGAAGGATCTTTGCCATTCCACCCCCAGAGCACACCAGTACACCTGGCCCCCAGCAGGAGGTGAATGCGGGAGGATGTGACTTCGCTCTCCTGCGCAGAGTTGCTTAGCCTGAGCTGAGCGGAGGTGGGGACAGTGGCCAGGTGACAGGGGCATCTCACCTGCTGGAAGGCTGGTGGCTGCAGCATCTCTTTTCCTCTGGGGCAGCTTTAGTGACTTTCTGTTACCCAGCCCAGGTGGCCCAGGTCCCAGGCAGCAGGGGAGGAGTGTGCTGATTTGTAGAACCATCTAGAACAGTCCTGGACGGGGCTGGCACATAGGCCTGCCTGTCCTTCCGGCTGTGCATGGACCAGTGGAGCTCCTGTCCCCCTCGGCCCTGCGGAGATTCCCTAAACTGCCTGGTGCGTTTTCATATACGCTATGAATATTTCTCGTTCTGGTTAATTAGCTGTATCAGATTCTGTCGATGGAAAATGTGCACCCTGATCAATAACCTCTCAGGATGTGGTGATGGGATTACAATGCACCTCCAGGCCACCCTAAACTGGGTTACTTCACTGGAGTTGGGAGATGCGAAAGGTGATCAGCATATGGGATTTAGTCGTTCATACCTTCTACGTCAGACAGGTTTTAGTTCTAAAGTGCGAAAATACAGCTTTGATGAGTAGTTCATGTTTTTTCATTACAGAATATACAGGTTGGGGTACAAGTAGGTTTACAGTTGTGAGTACACAAAACCCAGAGTCGATTCATTAATTATTGTGTCATTTTCCTTACAAACACCTGTCGGCCTACTTCTGCCTCGCCAAGTACATAGCAATGCCTCGTATTGCACTGCGTTTTCAACATTTCTGAAGGGTTCTCACAGGCCATTGCATTTAAGAGTTGTGAAAGCCCTAAAAGGGGCAGGCTCACCGGAGGAAAATCCAGGCCCAGACAGGGAAGTGTCTCATTCTTGACTCCCATTCTGTCTAGAGGTCCTTCTCCGAGTACTTTCTTAGCTGGTGTTGGCCGTCAGCACATGGGTTTCTGCTTCTGCTTTCATAAAGGGTCAAAAATACTGAGTCTCTGGGTATTTTCCACTTCGATGACAGGCAGGCAGTATAACTGATTAAGTTATTAACAAGGGGCGTCAGGTCATTATTGCCAATACATGGAAGCTGCGGGATTGAGATATTGCTCAACTTTAGTTTTCCGTATATCCCTTGAAAAGTTTAAACAATATGATTTAACTATTTCTTTTACGACCACCTTACTTGATTGCGTAAGATAAATGATTTTTAAGTCGTGCCTGTTTATCAAGTCTCAGAAAAAGACGGAATATTTGCCACTCACAGCATCCGTAAGAGAGGTGACGATAGGACACCAATCCTCCGATAATAACTCCGAGAATGAGTTGCCCTCATCCTCGAGAGGAAATCATGGGAATGAGATACGGGTGTGGTGATGGAGTCCCAGCTCACCTGGGTGTTTTATGATTCCACGATAATCTGACAGGAGCTTTACTTATATTCTAAGGTCTGATTTTGCACAAGTGTGTAACTTATGAATACATTTGCATAAACAAATAGAAGGACAGAGAGTAGGACAGGGGTGTATGTCAGATTTCAAGTCTTTGTGGTCTTGCATAGAATTCCTGAAGCCAAAGTGACTGTTATGACTAGTGGAGGTGATGTTGGGAAACATACCAGGAATTACTCTCTGTCCCTCAAGATTTCACATTTAAACTTTCAGCTTTGATCTGGATGATGTTATTGTCAGAAAAAGAAAGTATATCAGGTGATGCTGAAGTTATACGTATAAAGGTCTAGATCACGCTTCTGAAAAACTGGTTTTGCAGGTCAGCGAAGGGCACTCAGAAGCCCATGACCATCCATCCTCCTGTCCCTGGGACAGGAAGGACTGTCATGTGACTGCGCAAAACATAGTCATGGTCACTTCATAAATGGTGCCTCAGGTACTCAAAGAGCAAAGGCCACTCACATAGTGGCTAACTGCATCCAAAAGAATGGCAGCTAGTGCGCTTGACTGCAAAGTATGTTTTTACATAATCACTTCTGGGAAACTAGATGGAAAGATATACCATTTGTTTTAAAAACACCTGAAGTCAAACATTCTGAATTGGCCTCATGTTCAATGGTTTTGAGAAAGTCTGCCAACGTGGGCACCGAATTTGTTACAGTTGCTGTGAGTTTAATCTTCCCGGGGACTTGCTGGAACTTTTAGTGGATGAGGTGAGAGATCATCTGCCTGCCCATGGTGACACATGACAGGCGTACACGGAGGGTCACCTTAATCATAGGACTGTGGTCGGTTTACACTGTTGTTTGGGTATTTCAGAGCACTGAGGAAGGTTGTTGGTCCATTGCAAACTTCAGTCTTTGAAGTGTTTAACCTCAGGTTTAAAGAACGGAATGTAGGGACTTGTATCATTTGACAGAAATTAAAGTTCTGTAGTGGGAGAAGCCGTGGACAGATCCATCAAAGGGGACACAGGCTGAGTCTATGTGGCCGAGCAGGGCTGTGAGGACAGGACACGGTGGGTGCCCCTTATTCATGGGGTCACTGGGAGCCAACGCCATTTCAGTGGCATGTCTCTGTCTCTGTCTCTCACAGACACACACACACACACACACGTTTCCATATAAGCAGTCAAGAATGTTCAATCTTGTTGTTCCTATAATACCGCCATACCCATTCAAAAATGAAGGAGCCAGCAAAAAGGGAAATTATCAACCTACCCGAGAACTTTCAACTCATTGAAGCACATTAAAAAAAAAAAAAAAAAAGCTCTTACTGATGCATTCTAAAAGAATCTGAACTACAGCCCTGACTTCCGCTTTTATACTAACTTTTAATGAATTCATTGTGAGTCCATAAGGATGCCGAGACCCAATTATATTGGTCAGAGAAAAATGCTAGCTAAATAACATTGTTATTCACTTTTCTTTTTCCTTTGAAGCTCCTAAATCCTTTCTAACCTTCAAACATCTCTTTCTGATTTCATTAACTTTTAGCGTTCCTGTTCTTTTCAGGTCTGCTGAAATGGCTTCTGTCAGATGGTTCTCTGAGAGCAGGGCTCATGTGCTCAAAGATGAGTGTTCAGGGTGCATCTAGATTCATCGCATATGGTGCGTTACTTCCGAATTAAGACCAGTGAAAAGATCATGTTGCCCTGGTCAATCAAACAAAATGCTCCCATTTCCACTTCTTCCCTTCCTCCCTTCCTTCCGTCTTCCTCCTTCTGTCCCCCTCCCTCTCTCTTTTTCTCTAAAATCGACAAACAACATGCTAGTGGCAAAAAAAAAACAGGACTAGTTGAAGAGAGAAATTTATTTAAATAAATATCTCTTGATCATACAAATTGATTAATAGAGTCTTAAATGAAACCAACCGAACTGATAGGTGACAAATGGACACTGATCCATCAGAGACACAAAGTGTCCTTAAAGATAGCAAGACCTGCTGTTACTTAGAATTTCTTAACCCTCTACCCGTATGGAAGGCGTAGGTACTAAGGACTAGTCGCCTTCAAGAGTGTAGTCAGTGGCTCAAGCCAGTAATGGTGTCAAACAGGCAATTCCACACTTTCAGCAAGTGTGATTAGCATGTGGAAAACATACACTTATTTCAAGCTAACTCCTTCTCAAGCCTTTTGCTGTGGTTATTTTTAATGCCACTTGAAATGCACTTGGCTCACTCTTCTGGCTCAGGAATAAGCTTGGAAATGTTGAATAAAGTTTCTGGCCATCCACCTCTGAGGAACATGTACTAATCAGACTCGTGCGAGGGAAAAGGAGTCGTAGGTGCTCCAAGGCATTGCAAATAATGAGTGCCCTTTACTCTCGGGAAAGTAGCGTATTCAGAACATTGGCCAATGACCCGTTGGCGTGATAAAGTAAAGCACCCTTGAAAATGACCGTTTTCTGACCAAACTGATGGCTGGTAGGAGCACCGATTCACCTTGTCGTTAGGTTAGAAATGGGAACGATCCTCCCCACCCAGCTGCAGGTGGCTGATTCCCAGAAGCGCGTGCGTAGCCTGGGCTGAGTGTTACTGCCCGAAGATTTGGGCTTGAAATTGAAACAGACTTGACGTTCCTTTTATTAAAGAGACTCTTACTAATATTCATGAGGCCAGGAATTACTACTAATTAAAAGATAAAAGAGTCGTTGGGCTTCCAGATGTAACTGTGAGGTAGGAACCCGTTTGAATATCAAAAATGGACCCTTTTACAGGAAGCAAATGCATGATTCATTTATGATTTAAAAAAAAACCTAATTAGATTTTTAAGGCATTTCTGATATTCCACATGTGACCCGGGGCGCGGAGAACAAGCTTAGTGTTAATTCAATCAAGAAATATCGATCACAAGCCTGGCATGTGTGGGCACCCGCCCACCGGAGGAACCAAACGGGACAAGGCTCCCGAGTGCAGGGTGCGCGGGGAAAACACGCCATCAGAAGTAATGACAGACACTGGGAAGGAAATGAAAAGAGGTAATGGGGTGTGGTGGGGTGACTAGGGGCCACCAGGGAAAGTCTCCCCAGGAGGCTGGAGCTAAGCTGAGGGTGAAAGGTGAGAAATCAGGGATGGGGGAGCCTTCCATGTGACATTTCCATCGCATCGTATATACCAAACTTACAGGGAGGAAACACGCATGTAGTTACGGGCACCGATTCATGTCAGCGGTGCAGCAGGAAGCGAGGGGACACGCGAGCAGCGGGAGCCCCTCCAGGGGTCAGCTGTCCCTCACCAGCCCTGCTACACCGTCACGGCTGCCTGTTCCCCTCAGATGCTCCGGACTCCCCGCGTCAGGGTGTCCGCAACAATGAAAGCGGTGTTTTCCCTGCTCCTCCCCTGTCCTTTGTGCCTGAACGTAAAACCAGCCACCCACGTGTCTCAGCCCAGACATCCTCAGACAACCTCCCTGTCACATGCCACGGGGTCTCTCTCTCCTACTTGTTAGCATCTCTGGTCTCTGTCCGCTGCTTGCCCCGGGCTCTTCATCACAGCCCAGCTGTTTTCCGGCCCCGTGGGGAGGACCGGAATCGGGCGCCCTTGCACCGAGAGCTGGGCCTGCTGGCGGTCTCGCACGTGCGCCCGACGGCAAGAAAGGGGCTGTAACTTGGGCTGCGGGCCGGTGCCGGAGTGGGCTCTGCTGGTGGGGCAAGGGGAACCTCGTGCGGCAGAAACAAACTCGGACCCCTTACCCTCTGGCCCAGGCGAGAGAGAAGGGAGGGTGGCACTTGAAGGCTGTCAGCACTTGGGCAGGAAAAATGGAGTCGGGCACCTTCACGCTGGTCCTCCCAACTCAGCACGGAGCCCCTGATTTTGTCCCACGCCTCAGTCTAAGGGACAGTTCTAAAATTGAGATCACATCCTCTGCTATCTTGCCATGACCACACACAGCTAGCTGTCCACGGTGACGAACGTGGCACACAGGGCAATCGCTGTGCTGCTTGTGTTCTGCTCCCATTTGCCCAGCTTTCTCCCACGTGCCCACAGTCACACGCCGCCACCAGCCCCGCCAGGCGAGCCTGACACCCGGACATGCCTGTGTCCTGCTCCCGGGTGTTGGTAGGTGCTGCTCCTGGCCTCATGTACCTCCTCTTCGCCCACTTTTAGTTTCAGGTTGGCTCAAGTGTCATTCACATAAGGTAGTTTCAGCACAGAGCAGCAAGCTGCCGTTGGTGGCGGGAGGTGGGGAGGTGAGACTCTGGGTGGGGCCGGGGTTGGGGGTTTGGGGTGGACCAGGAGCGAAACAGGTTGTCTTGGTATAGACGTCTTGCTGTGTATTTTTATAATCTGCACCGAAACAATTGGGATACTATTTACAAAGGTCTTCAGCAGACCACATCTCTGATACTTCACCTAGGTAAATTCGGTATTTTAAGTTCTAAATCAAAAATTTATTAGAAAATGATTTGCATTGTGCTTGCTACCCATTTAAACTCCAACCTCCGAAAACTAAGAAAAATAAAATGCCTTGTGGAGCAGTTAGTTCTGTAGATGTCTCAGGAATTTGGTGGTTATTATCCTAACCGAATAAACTTACACTGGAAATTGAATTTCTATGTTACAGTTCCATTGCATCGTATATATTAAATTTACAGTGAGTAAACACATACATACAATTACAATCATAAATTCATTAAAATGATGCATTGGGTTAATTTCTCACTAAAGTCTGGTAAAAATAAATGCATTCCAAAAATGGAATCAAAAGTTTATTTAAAAAATTCATCAAAGTTCATCTCTACTCTTTTCTGATAATGCACCATCTTCCATCTCCCTGACTTCTAAGAACTCAGTCAGGGGTGAGCGCCTTGGGAGGTCGCATGTGTGTCCTCTGTCAGCATGAGTTTGGTACCACAGCAGTGGCCTCCAGGTCAATGAGGTGGACCTTTGTGGAGCTGCTATGAGGCAGGAAGGGGTACAGAATGCCCCCCAGCACCATGGGGGCTGGAGTCAGCGTGAGCAGCTGCCTCACCGGCATGAATTTTTGACCAGAGGCCAAGGCCACCCTAAGGTGGCCTTACTTCACCCCTAAAATGTCCCACCGGGGCCCCCTAATGCCTGCACTGTCACCATTTCTGGAACTAGACCAGGACAACCGTGGAGCACGCAGCCACATGGATTCCAGAAAGCACGCAAGACTCAAAGCCTGCCCTTTCCTGTGACGTGTTCCAGTGCCGTGTCTCGGGCGAGGGAGAGGGGCAGCAGCCCAGAAGACCCCGCAGTCACACCAAGACTTTCAAACAAGCTGTGTGAAAATAGCCTGACAGGGAGCTGAGTCACGGCACAGACTCAACAGCGGTGGCGATGCTGAGATCGTCTTCCTCGACTTGAGCTTTTCTGCTGTTTCCCCGTGGTTTAGATGAGCGAGGGAACTGCAGACATGCATGTGTTGTGAAAATCTACACGTAGGCCTTACTGCGGGAAATGCCCCATCTAGATCATCTGTGCTTGGCTTTCTGGAACTCCTCACGCAGAGTCTTTCTACCAGCGACTGGAAACCTTTCCTGCCCGAACCTTCTGTGCACAGTGGGAATTGAGCTGCTGCTGTCTTTCCTGTGATTCAGTCACTGGTGGGAGGCTTTCTGCTCGCAACCGTGATGGAAAACCTGCCCATTTTCTTAGCTGGGGCCTGGGGGCTAAATGTGCCCGCGGAGTTTCTCGGAGAAAGACCAATGGGAGTGCCAGTTCAGGAGACTTGCTAAGTGAAATGCTCTCACGAACAGTTGATTGTGAACTGCCTTGACTAGGGAAATGATTATGATTGCACGAGTGACATAAAGGAAGGGAAAATTCTTGAATTTATACGCTAGCTTTAAAATATATTTTGATACACGGAACATTTTCACAGACTTGCACTACTACACATTAGAAGTGAGACCTATCTGTGTGTATATATATAAAATCTATGTATACATACAATGCATAATGGCATAGTAGACTGCTGTGTGTGTATGTATGTACATGAAAGACATTTTAAGTGCTATACAGATATGTAAATAAAGAAGGTAGTAATACAAGGAGTTTACATTTTAAGTAACAAAATGGTCATACAGCCAGATGGTAAGCGTGTGAGGCAGCCTGGGACAAGGGCCGAGTCTGGACAGGGCACGCGTGGGGCAGGAAGGAGCTGTCAGAAGGCAAAGTACCTGGTAGTGAAGCTGTGAGAAAGGAGGCAGGCCCGAGTGGGAAAGGATTCAGGGTACAGAGGCAGGAAGAAGAGACACAGTGACCTGAGTACGTGCTGGGGTCAGGCACCAGGTGGCCTCAGGCAACACAAGGGAAACTACATGCCTTTCCCACCCGAACTGTAGCAGCCTGCCAGTCTCCATCTGAAGGTCAGCTCTTCGGGTGAGGCGGCATTTTCTCATGCGCCCTTTCAGCATCCAGGCTTCTAGTAACTAACAATCATACTATTTTATCTCCTAGAATTCCTGTAAGGATTAAATTGAAGGACCTAACACCTGTAACGTGCCTAGGATAGTGCTTGGAACATAGCGAGGGTTCAATTAACACTAGTTATTTTATTGTTATGAGAATATAATTAAGACGATAACGATTATATTACCTGTGTAAGGTGACAACCCCACAGTATTTTCCCCCTTTTTAGTGAATTGAGCTTGGGGACACTGGTTAACAGAATTCTACAGGTTTCAGGTGCAGAAGCCAACAACACATGATCTATATACTGTGCGTTCACCACCCCTTAACTCTTCCCCACTCCCTGGCAATGCCGCACCATTTTTGTGCTGTCACATCTGTTCATTGATTTGTGACCTCCATGGCTGACCCTTGGACCCTGAGAAGTAGAAGAGGTAGGAAGCTTGCTTTACGTGGGGACAGAGAAGAAGACCATTTTGGATACCCTGCTAGGTTATCCAAGAGTTGACTAGTAGGATGCCTTAACTCAGAGATCTCCAACCTTTGCCATCTCATGGCGCACAGAAACTAATTACCAGAATTCTGCGGGCCACCGTAGAGGCCATTCTTTGCCAACCTGACAAACACGTAGACATCATTTTGATTCATTCAGATGAGATAGCTATTGTTATGCGGGCTAATGAGTCCGGTACTGCACGTATTAAAATTTCTTGTAGTGTGCTGGGTGGAAATCCATATATGAATGCACCTGAAAGCCTGAGCTAATCCTGCCTCCCGTGACTCCCCCTGTTCAACGAGGCCACTTCCTGTCGCTACTTTGTAGAGTAGGTACTTCTGTGTCCCACCCCATCTGTTCTTGGAACTGTGGAGAACAGGTCAGGTTTGAGACCTTTCTCTCTGGGACTGGGGCCCATGGTGCCTTTAGACCACCTGTGCCCAGCCGAGACTATAAGATAAAGACAATGGCAATTAGGAGACCCATGTGCTCCCCTCCTTCTCTGCTATGAGCTTCATCCCAGCAAACCCTCCGCCTGCCCCCGGGGCATCAGTGCCATTAGGTCCCTGGGCGCTGGGCAGAGCTGCTCGGGTGCAGAGATACCTCATTAAGGAAGGAATATGGGCTCATGGGTGACTCAAGAGCATTGAATCCTATGGGAAAAAGAAGAAAGAATAGACAGAGGACAGGACTCAGAGAATGGCAATTATTAACTCAGCAAAAAATTCACAGATTTACCTGGTCCTTATTACAAGTACCATCAGTGTGAATACAACAGCATTTTCCAAGGAAAATTGACGCATGAAACCTTAACTCAGTTTATTTCTCTTTTCCTCTGATCTCTGTACCCTAACGCAGCCTGCTAATTTCTGTTTCCTTTAGCCCTGTTGTCAACGGGAGCATAAAACATAGGCTTAACAATTAGTTCTTCTGATCAAAATGTTATTAAAGCCATTTAAAATACTGCACACAGAGGCATACATTACTGTTATCTCTTTCTGATTAGAAATTAATTACCTACCACAAATTAGAAATGAATGACATGCTATGAAATGAGGGTACAAACATAATGTCATACTAAATAAGAAATGAGAAAGTGCCACAAATATTCAAGAATCAAGATGACCGCAGATACATTAAAGAAAGTGCTTGGGAGAGGAGGACGTAGTCTTCATTGCAGGAAAATCACTGAGACGGGAACAGTGTTTTTAAAGGATGGAGAGAGGTATTTGGATGAAGTCAAGAAGTGCATGATTTCTCTGGGCTGGGGCACGTGGACCCTGGAAGTGGCGGGAAATCTCCTCCTCCTCCTCCTCCTCCAAGTTTCTGCATAGAAGGTGAACCTCTAAAGGTACTGTGCACACAAAGGAATTTAAGCATACAAGGAACAGTTTTGTATTTATTCTCCACCCCCATCTACCAACAACACTAGAGTTTAAGATTCAGCATTCATTCCGGGCCTTGACCTTCAGAATTGGGGAGAGAGACATCTTCAATTATTTTGCAGTTGAATGAGCCTAGACTCTCAGAACACCCCTCGGAGTGCCCAGCACCCCTCAGCACATCTGTGGGAGAAACTTCTTGAAGCTGCCCCTGAGTGCCAAGTGCGGGCGACCGAAGACTAGGGGATTTTAAAATATTTTGATTACTTGACCAAGTGTGGTAACATACTGCATGTAAAGACTTTTTCTTTCTTTTCTGAATAGTTAAATGTTTTTCTGAACACTCTATTAATAACATGCAAATGCTTTCCCTATTAGTTTCCTCTTTCTCCTATCCCTGGAGGCCTATGCTGAATTATTAGTTAAAAGTATTTTGATTAAAGCAAGAAGTAATTTTCACAGAAAATTCCACAAAGGTTGTCACTGAAAAAAAAAAAAAATGCATTTCCAAAATCTTATGAACAGTCTTCTTCTAAAAAGTGTATTTTCCAAATAGGACAGAATGGACCTGGTTTTTAAACCTTAAATGATTCATCATTTTTTCCCAATTTTGTTGAAAACTAAAGAGATGGAAAATCCTTGCATAAAACACTGATGGGAAAGAGAAACTTGGTTTTAGCTTTTGGGGCATTTCTATCGGTACCCACCATATAGCTACCATAACCTTATTCCATGAAAGATTTTTCTGGCTGACTCCTTTACCTTGTCTGATCATATCCTATAATCAATCAGCTATTTGAAAGTCTCTTTCACTATGACTCAATGGCAAAAAACTATCATTCTATATAAACAAACTCTCCTTATGTGATGACTTAAATACAGTTAATCAATGGTAGGTCTTGTGTTTGTAGTTTCATTTAACATAAAATCCTAAGCCCTGGCTGGTGGCTCAGTGGATAAGGCACCAGCCTGAGAGCCCAAAGGTCACTGGTTTGATTCCCAGCCAGGGCACATGACCCGGTTGCAAGCCAGGTCTCCAGCCAGGTCTGTAGCTGGAGGCAGGTGAAAGGCAACCACACATGGATGTTTCTCTCCCTCTCTGCCTCCCTCCCTTCCCCCCTCTGAAAATTATAAATAAAATCTTTAGAACAAAATAATACAAATAAAATAGAAGTCCTGGCCCAGGTGAATAACAGAATCCTTAATTGGTCTGCAGAGAGACATGACATAGATGTCGTTCAACAAAACTGCTGCTTCTGCTTGCAGATCTTCCTTCACCCTCAAGTGCCGACGTCCCAATCACAGCGTTAGCGCTGTTTGTCAGGGCTCTCGCCGGGCACATGGTGATGCTTTTACGAATTCTAGGTTTCAACAGGCAACGGTGAATAATGCCAGGATCCAATTGTGTTGACTTATTTTTTCCATAGTAGTTCTTTCTAGACCCTAATTATATGCATAATGCATGTTTTCCTTGAATAAGCATTTCCAAGGCTGATTTCTTTGCGTGTTTATCCACACATCGTTTCTCCAGCTTCTTGTGTCTTGTGACACATTTCCCCATACGCGTTGTGTACGTGGCTAAAATTAAAATACTCTGTTCAATCTTGACCCACTTTTAAAGTTCGTCAGGAAACCTGTTCTATAATCCATAACATCTATTTGACATCCAAATGCTTTGGACCAAGCATTTGGTCTTCATGCCTGAAGCGCAGTGCGGGCTTGGTGGGAAGATGGGGGGCAGCCCGTGTGCAGATGGGTAGTGGGAGAGGAAGCTCGGGACCAAACTGACAGGACAGGGCCAGTCTGCCTTTTCTGTTCGGGCCCTGCTGGTAAATGGTGTAAAGTCTTCAGGCCGGAGGGTCCCCGTGGTGACTTCAGTGTACAGCGCTGACAAGTATGCCAACATGTGCACGGGCTGCTCGCTTTTTAAATTCAAACTTGGTTTTACAAAGCAGCCCAGATTTCGTGGAGGGGCCATATTACGGAAGCTCCTAGCTAGGAGGATGAGAAAATTAAAAAATAAAATAGCAAGGAAGGGGAGCAGCTTAGACAAGAACCTAGTATAAAGGAACCATGGACATGGATAACTGATGGGATTGACTTTGGGGGGAAATGGGTGGGTGGGGAGGGGGACAGAGGGGAGCAAAAAGAGGATGGATGTAATACGACAATAAAATTTTAAAAAATAATATAAAAATAAAATAAAAACAAACCAGTGTGGTGGAACCGACTGAACAGAAAAAGGGCTTCAGGAGCCATAAGACTTTCAGATCAAGGTCATGTTCTTCGCCTAATGATGGACTTGAGATCAGTTCTATCACATCCAGGAACAAATCAGTCACCTGGACTGTCCTTCGCGCAAACCTGGAAACTCCATTATCCCTCACCTTCCATTTTGTAAAGCTTGCTCATTTATGCAGATGATAGGATATGTGTAAAAATTGTGTTCTTTTTTTAGAAATCCGTTTTTTATCTTTTGCGTTTAAAAAGGGCATTCACGATATCTACTCAGATCCTTGTATTTTACTCAAGAGCTCAGAAAGTATTTGTTAGGTTGTCATCCGCTCGCCGCCATTCTAGCAAAAATGCAGAAAGCAATACATTTTGCAAGATTTCAGGTTGTTATTCATCAGCCATCCATCTGTGCAGAGTCACACGGGCCTCTGGGGGATCTGTGCACAGTGACGTGTGACCAGGCCCGAACCACACACACAGGACACCCCCAAAGTTGCAACTATGCACGGTTCCTCCCGTATTCAGGCACAAGTAGCGTGGGCATGTTTTTGTTTGTTATTGGTTGGTTTTATTTGGGGGGAGGGGTAGTTTCTTTTTTGTGTTTTGATGAGGCAGGTCCACAGGCAGCAATATGTCCTTGGATGTTTGTGCATTTGTTTGAGCATTTTTAGGACTGAGGGTTCAGATGTTGTTTCAAGTTACGATTGGTTCCTCCTGTCCTGCATGTTTTACTAAAGTTTTACTCTAAAAGTACATATTCTTACCTCATTCCTTTTCATTCTTTCTCTTTTCCTAACTAAAAAGTACGTACTAGTCTTTTCAAGTATATTATTTGACTCATTTCCAAATTGACAGGCATTTGCATTCCAGCAATTTCCAATGCCATGCATAGCTTATGTTCAGAGCCTTTGCATGTTAGCAAGCACAATTCCAGTAACTTCACAAAATAACTCCACTGAGTATATTTTTTGCCAAACTCCTCTCTTTCTGTTAAACATCACTTAATTGATTTTTTTAATGTTTCATTTTGGATGTAGTATTAAATACTTAAAGCTTAATGTTCATTCCTTTCTTGATAGTCCCATGTCTTTTCTCTCCTTGGACCCTGGTAGAAATTTATTCCTTAAACATAGAACTCATAAAAAAAAATACCACCAGATGTTTCTCTTTCTGCTCAGTGAGGTTTCGTCTTTCTTCTACCCTCGTTATGACGACTTACTTTCACTCACTTTTCTAATTTTGTTCTTATAAAATCCGTTTTATTCCATCATTTTAATCCCATGGCCCATTGCACTCTCCACAACTGATTGCATTTTCTGTGCTGACATGCTAGTCCTTTCAAATGTCCAGCAGACAGATTAAACCCTATTTTAAAAATCTGTGTGTCTTTGTAATCTCAGCTTATTCGTTTCATCAACTTCCTTCCTAGCTCAGTTTTTATTACGTCTCCTACTTTCCATTTCATAGTTTATTTTGTTGCTTACAGTACAACAATTCTATATTTTCTTTCTGATAACATGCATGATTTGATTTTTTTTCTTTACTTTTTAGCATTAAACCTTTTAAAAGTTATTT
The DNA here is from genome assembly GCA_004026585.1 of Noctilio leporinus. Classification (NCBI taxonomy): domain Eukaryota; kingdom Metazoa; phylum Chordata; class Mammalia; order Chiroptera; family Noctilionidae; genus Noctilio; species Noctilio leporinus. The sequence continues at coordinate 99,417 of PVIW01002790.1, read as the reverse complement.
CCCTACGCACAGAACTGCAGAAAAAAATCTCATACTCCCCCCGGAAGGTTCCTCATTGTCTGGTTGAGTGCTAACACATATTTCTTCAACTTTTAAGAAGTGGGATGTTCCATTGGTGTATAAAACCCCTGTTTCGGTTAGAATGAAGACTGAGCTGTTGCAACAGAGAACCCCCAGCTACAGCTGCAGAAACGAGATGGGCACTGAGAGCTTCTCATCCGCTGTCTGGACTGGAGTGATTCAGACAGACAGGGCCCCACGCACCGGACCATGGGGCCCAGCTTCCTTCAAGCTTTTGTCTCAAAATTTCCCTTCACAGGCACGTCAAGGCTGGGCCACTACCCTGTCACGTGTCAGTCTGAGAGAGGGGCAGACACAGGACGCGAAGGTCAGCTCATGTCCTATAGGAGTGTCCCTCACTAGTGATGAGCATCATGTCCACTCCCATCCTGGTGACCACTTACAACATCACAACCATCCGCTAAAAGAGAGGCTCACGTAGTTTTGAACTGCATCACTGCATGCTTAGGTAGAACTCTGGGGCTGAGGAAGAGGAGAAATGGATTTGGGTGGAAAGAGTTCTGCTGACAATTCTTGCTTTCCCTTTTTTATATTTCTGTAAGAAGAAAGTTGTCCTAGATAACATGTATCAGCTGTCATTCTTTTTGCGGGAGCCCAGGAGCCAGTGTTTCCCCAAGACCCCCTCCCTCTCTGCTGGTCGCTGGCTTCTCATCTCAGAACACAATGCCTGGCTGGCCTCCTGTCCCCTTACCCTGTGCACTGCCTCTGCTTGGTCCCTGGCTGTTCATCAAAGGATGGAAGCCAAGCAAAAGAAATAGTCGTGAGCACCCACTCAAAGAACCATTGAAAAATGTGTAGGTCGAACAATGGGAATAAAGGGGCATCGGCTCTGTTGAATGATAGCAAAATGACACAATCCAAAGTGGCTACAGGTATTGGAAGTTAGGTGGGAAAATAGCCTCTTTTTCCACTAGAGATGAAAACACAGGACTGGAGTCACCAGGGAGAGGGAGGGACCGGATGGGGACATCTTCAGTGAGTGTTCCAACGGTGGTGCCTTTCCCAGGCACACCTGCCCAGCCACCCAGTTGTCATTTTCCTCAGCAGTGAGGGGACAGTGGCTGCCATAAGGCCTCCCAGGCTCAGTTTGTGCGTGTACCTCTTGGAGCTACAGTTAGGTCATTTATTCTCCCGCAAGAAGGTTTACAGAGAAGAGATTGTGTTTACCTTATCCATCTACCGGGCAGAGGGCTACATATTTTGGATAGAAAAAAAAAAAAAAACAATTTCTCTGTGTTTTCTATTTAGAGAAATAGTCGAGTTTTACAATGTCATTATGTTTGCTATGCAAGGCACGGTGGGAGAGACAGTGATGTAGAATGTGCAACAATGAGGTTAGGGGACTAATTTTGGTTTCTGCACAAACATGCCACTATATCGATGGTGATATGAAAGAGTTTGTTCTGTCTGCAAAGTAATTTCCTATGGAGAACGTAGTACAGAAAATCCCAATAGTACTATTTTTCAGAAACACCATTTTGGAAGTTTTCTGGATTGACTTTTGCATAAGGAGCATGTAACTAAGATTTTAGATTCTGATTTCAGGCTACCTAAAACTAAATCCCTAAAATGCCCAAGCTTTTAATTATTTAATTAAGTTTTACTTTTGAAACTTTGGGATGTTTGTGTAAAGACTTAAAGGGTTTTCTTCATTCCAAGTTTTGCTACCTTATGTCCTGTTCTCTGTATTTTTATAGTTTTAAAAATGTTTATTTCTCCTTTGTGAAGAGTGAAATAAAAAAAGAGTTCATAAATTTAAAAGAAACTAGCATGGATAAAGCAAATGCATCCATTTACAAAACGGACAGAATACCAATGATGCTGAAATACAGTTTGTAAAACAAAAAGAAAATTGAAAAATATGTACCTCTGGCTTATAATATTTTATTTACTCAACTTCAATTATTTTCTACTACCTGTTCAAATTCTAGTTTTCATCTTTCTTCTTCCTACAAGTAAATGACTAGAAAATTGGATCAAATTCCTCTTCTGTTACTAACCTGATCCCTTTTGAGTCTCCTTCTCCGACTCAAATATACAAAAATAAATGTCGTATATATTCAAATGTAAAGTTTATTGAGTTTTAACATGGGTACACAGCAACAAAATCGGTACTATACTCAAGGCACAAGTGTATTCATCACCCCAAAAAGTTTCTATAAACTATGATAATCCCCCCTCCCATCCCATAAGCCTTAGGTAACTAGAGTCTGCTTCTTGTTATAGGAGATAAATTCTCTAGAATTTTAAGTAAATGGAATTATGTACTATGTACTCATGTATGTGTGTCTGCCTTCTGCCACTGAGCATACTGACTTAAAGGCGCATCCATGTTGTTACACGTATGGACAGTGTATTCTCTTCTGTTGCCATCCGTATTCCCTGCTGTGATGGTATTCCTTGTTTTTTCCATTCACCGGTTGGTGGATGTGAGGCTGTTTCTAGTTCGGGAATTACCTAAGAGTGGATGGATAGGTCACAGGGCAGGTGCATGGGTCAACTTCAGAAAACTGCCAGGCCCTTCTGCAAGCAGTCGTGCCATTTTAGCTCCCTCCTCACGGCGTGACTTCACGTCCTCCGGAACCTCACCAATGCTGCTGAGCACAGGCAACTGAACAGCCGGTATGGGCATTTCTCTACCGTCTGCCGATGCTGAGAATCTTGTCGCTGTTCTTATCCACCTCCTGTATTCTTTCATGACAGTGCCCAAGGCTTCGGTCCGTTCCCCTATTCCTATTGGGTGGTGTCTAATTTATGCATCAGTCCATGTATGGATTGTGATTTCGGTGTTATATGGAGAAACATTTGCCTAATCTAAGTAAATAAACAGTCCTGCCACATTTTCTTCTAGAAGTTTTAGAGTTTTAGTTTTGTATTTAGGTATAACACTCATTTCCAATTAATTTTTATATCTGATGTGAACTAGGGAATAAAATTCCTTTTTTATCTTTTAAATACAGGCAACCAGTTTTTCTAGCACCATTTGTTGAAAAGCCTATCCTTTATTCTCTGAGTTTTTTTCACAACTTGACCAAAAATGAGTTGTCCGTTTGTGTGTGGGTCTATTTCTCTATTTGTCTATGTGATGCCAATACAGCATTGTCTTTGCAATTTTGTTCAAATTAATTTGGTTAGTCTTAGCTACTTTTTCACTATTCTAAGCCATTTGTATTTTCTTATGAACTTAGAATGACTTGGTCTGTTTCCACCAAAAGAAAATCTGGTATTTCCATTGGAATTATACCGAGTAAGAAATCAGTAAGGGGGAAACGGACATTATATCAATATTGAGGGTTCTAAACCCTGGAAAAGGCCTGTCTAGTTAAGCCTTCTTTACTCTCAGCAGCGTTTGTAGTTGTCACAGTATGGGTCTCACACATCTCTTCACAGGCTTTTTCCTGTGGATTTCTTTTTTTTTCTTCTTCTTTTTTTTGATGCTATGCAAATGGTGCTTTAAAAATAGCAATCAATTGTTTGTGCTAGTGAATAGAAATAACATGAATTTTTATATCTTGCATCCTCTAGTCTTGCTAAACACACTTAATCATTTGGTTAGTGTTTTTCCATAGATTTCACTGAATTTCGGCCTGTATGACCATGTAACCCCTGCGTAAAGGCAGCTCTGCTTCCTTCCGGCCTGGATGCCTCACTTCTCTTGTTCGCCTTTGCGCTGTGGCTCAGGCTCCACTGGATGGTAAAGTCACTTTCCACCCATTTTCTCAGGTTTTATTGTTTATAGGGTGGGAGGGGAAAACCTCTGGACGCTGCTCCTTCGCTTGCAGAAGTAGAAATGAATACAATATGTATTTTCCCCAACAATGACTTTCATCTTATCTGTCTCTTTATATTTAAATTTGTATCTCTTAGGCATAGCTTATTATCAGGTTATTTATCTATTTTGACAATCTTTCAATCAGATTATTTTAGCATTAATAATTTAAGTATCGATACGTTTGTATTTTCATCTATAATGTCTTTATTTGTACCCTTTGTGTTCTGCCCCTCCCTTTTTAAATTTTGATTTATTAATACTTGTAGAGTTCATTTTTTAGTTATTTTTGAATTTTAGCTATGCTACTTTACCATTTTGGTCTTTTTAATGACTACTTTATCATTGCTTCCTTTTGTTTACTAATCTAGTAGTCTGTATGTAAACAGTGGAACAATCACTTTGCCTAAGTCCGTGATTAATGCTTGATTAAAGTGAACTGATTTAATAAGTAGCCTTATTTGTAATATTGAATATTCTCAAATGCCCTGAGACATCACACTTGTTCTAATTTTGCCGCAGTGTGCATAAATGCACACGTATTATCCTGCCTCTCGTGTGGAAATATTTGCATCATGGATTTGATATACTTTCTATAAGCTTTTGTATTCCCAAGTTTGGAATGCTACTAACTCAACCATCCCAATGGGGTGAAGAGTAGGGTTAAAGATCAGAGTTGGGTACGACTGACTAGGCATAGATTTTATATCAGGACATCGGCTATGGAGACCGTATAATTTATGATGACCCAGCCTAGCCAGAGGCGTATCTGATGACTCTTATTTTCTTCACAGCTGCTGAGTAAACAGGGGGATCCTAACCCTGACACAGGCTTGGCAGCATTTCCTGGTAACTATTTAAAGTTGCTTGTTTGGATTCAGTTGATCTCGTTATGAGTTCTTGAAATTTAATAGCATCATATTTTTGACATATTAGTTTTTAATGCCATTCCATTTCAATTCCACATTTTTATTCTGCATCATAGCCGCGTGCCCTTGATTAATTATTTAATTTCAACCCCATTTTCTTCATATGTAAAATGAAGACAGTAACAGGACAGGCTCAGCCCACCACTGTCAGCGTTAAATGCGACAATGCAGCAGAGGGCTTGGGGCAGAGGCTGGCAGATGGTAACTTTCACCAACATGGTTATTCCCAAAACACGGCTACTGCCTTTCACATTAAGGCAAGAGTTATTTTCCTTTTTATAAAGGCAGTAGATCTGTGATGGTGTGTTCACACACTCAGTCAAGTCTTAGCAACATCAACAACATACGTGTAGTAACTTTCCTAGTCGGTTGCACCAGCTCCTCAGACAAATGGCCCGACATGATGTGAACATACCCCCAATTCCGTGAGTACCGTTCACTCACGGTCCCGTGCACGCTGCCTCCTGCTTATAAGTGGATGTTGCGCGTGTACATAAAGTGAAAGTGGCCAAATGTGTTGGTTTGGTTGGACTTTTAAAAATAATTTATCCAACTCAGAGCATCATTAATTAAAGTCGTAAACGCAGGTGATGTGCAGGACAAGTTCACCTGGTAGCAGTAAAGGAACAAAGAGGAAGAATTAGTGGGGTAACAGGGGCTGGTATTGTTACGGGTGAACCCTGATGAGATGCCCTGAATTGCAATCAGTTAAAAGCTTCCTTAAAAATCTTATTTATGTTTTGATGTTTCTTATTCTTCCTAACTTGAGGTATGAACTATTTGATTCATTTGTTTAATATATTTTATTTTGCTATTACAGTTGTTTCAATCTTTCCTCCCTGGCCCCCTGACCCAGTACCCCCCATTCCCTCCAGCAGTGCCCCCCTTAGTTCATGTCCATGTGTCATGCATGTAAGTTCTTTGGCTTCTCCATTTCCTCTGTTATTCTGAACATCCCCTGTCTATTCCGTAACCACCAATATGAACTTCTTTTCTTGTTTTGTTTTTCATATCTAGACAATTCACCATTTAATTACTGCCTTCTGTCAGCCAAGCAAGTGTAGGTAGGACCTGGGGAGGATAATTATGAGATGAGATTTTTGCCAGGGCCAAGAAATGAAAGAAATTAGACCAAAATATTTCTAATAGAAATTCTTTGAAGGTAATTAATAAAATTATGTTATAAGACATGCTCACAGGAGTAGAAATACTTTTCTAGTTAATACTTATAAAAAATATGTACATGTATGAATGTGTGCATGTGTTTGGTAATACTGCAATTGATATTACTTTAAAAAGTAATTTTTAACAGTGGTTAAGGTGCTGGCTTGCGAACCCAAAGGTCGTAGGTTCGATTCCCCAGCCAGGGCACATAACCAGGTTGCAAACCAGGTCTCCAGTCAGGTCTGTGGCTGGAGGCAGGTGAAACACAACCATGCATTGATGTCTCTCTCCCTCTCTGCCTCTCTCCTTTCCCCTCTTTCCAAAAATAATGAAGTAAAATCTTTAAAAAAAAAAAAGTAATTTTTAAACAAATGAATTTATATAAGCATTTTGAAATAATGAAAACTTTGTATTAATGATTCAGTTTTTTACTCAAAATAATTCCTCTTGCCATCACAGTCCTCTCAAATTTGCTAGAAACTTGAGTACTTCCTGGTAGCATCGTGAAATGAGCCCATGGACCAGCACATGAGAATCCCAGCATTCAACTCGTCAGAGCTCCCACATTCATGGGCTTTTGTAACCGGACAGGATATCCAACAACACCAAAGCCAGATTTTTCATTTTTTATAGGCGCTAAGGGAGATGACCTGTCCAAACCAGCTAATAATGAAAATTCTGCTGCAAAGAAACATAGGCTCAACTTTTCCAACAGAGACTATTGTGTGGCAATCAGTGAGGCAGAATAGCCGTCAAGTTCCAACAACTTTTTCATTAGCATCTTTTCCTAAAGTAAAATTGTTATTTAAATATCGAACTTTTAGTGGCTCAAACTATGGGTGGAATCCTGTGTTTAAATAGTTCCCCCCATGTTTCTTGGCATTTGAGGCTCCACTGGAGCAGAGACGTGAAAGAAAGGGCTTCCTGCAACTACAATGTGTACGTTTCTGTCCTCAGGTTGTATTCACTTCTGCTTTCGAGTTCCACTTTTTTGTTTGTTCTCAAGCTATTCTGTGATTACTAGTTTAACAGAGTGAATCTAATAATGCAAATATGGAAAGCTATACTTGAGTAAAGACAAAAGAATTGAGCCAACAGCTGAAATTTAATTTTATTCTAATCATTTTACAAACATTCTGGTTCATAAAACTTGGCAAACGCACCTACATAAAACATGTACTTGTGTCCTGTCAAGATAGGCTCTTTTTTTTTTAGAATTAAAATCTTAGGTGATTGGTTGTTATTTATTATATTAATCAGCTTAACAATAACCCACAGCCTTCAGACCAACTGGTTGTTATTTATTATAAAAATAGAGATAAAAGATGATGATACAGAAGTCCTTGTCTGGTTCTTTGATCACTGTTATTTTGCTATTTGTGTCCTTTGTATTAATATCTTTGAGTACTTAACCGTGTGTAATGCTACTTAAATATGGAGGGGCATTTCTATTACAAGTCCAGTTAATTTTGACTAAGTATATAGGATCTTTTCCCAATGATGCCTAATCATTTTCATTTAGAAATCGAATCAACTGATAATGGGATCTCCAGAATCTATCATCCCAAGGCAGAGAACTGCCTACCAGGGCTGCATTTTCCCACTGAAACAGTCCTGCATTTGCAAAGACTCACCAGCAGAGGTGACAAAGGTAGCAGTGCCTTAAATTGCCTCAGAAATATAATTTGTCTACAGCGGTGATTTTTGTGGCTACTTGAAGGGATATTCCCGTTCTGCCATTCCAGAGTAGAAAGGGTGTCCCAGTGATTTTACGCTGGTCTTGTGAAAGCAGAATCCCTGTGACTCACGGGTTCTTCAGAAAAACCCTTCAATGCCGCCCTGGTAAGCAGCTTCTCAACCCATAGCCCACATGCGGGCGGACCTCAACGCCTGCGTAGGGTCCCTGGTGGCTGCAGTCACTGCTCACGCCGCCAGCCCCGTCCTATCTCAAGTACGTGTCCCCCAGGGTGTCCCCAGGGCACCTCGGCAGCAGGAACGGGGGTAGAAACCAGTTTGGAGATACAGCTTTATTTTCCATTTCTCAGTCTAAGGTACTTTCTAGGCTATTAGTACTAATGTCAGGCGTGCGGATGCATGGCTTTTTCTGAACAAAAGGAAACGTGGGGTGTTTGAAGGAACAAAATCACACTGGCGACAGAAAAGTGCCCCTCTTACGCCGGGTGAAACACGTATACAGATGTGTACACTGCCCTCCGTTGCACCGTTGTGCTGGGAGCTGCGTGCAAGGGGACCCAGCAACGTGGTCCGCCTTTGTCCCCGGGCCTGCAGCTCTGCACCTGCGGCCCGGCTCTAGCCTGGGGGTGCTTCCTCCTCAGAAGGGCCCCCTGCTCTCTGGGAGCTCCTGGCCTTCCCCCTCAGGAAGCTTTTGGGATGAGAAACCCCGTGTCTGTCCAGGCAATGGACATGTTCCCAAAAGTCTTCCCCGGCAGGCACGCTCTCGTGGCTGACTGACCAGGGGCCCCTCTGAACCCGTCACCCGCCAGGGTGGCGACACCAACCTCCAAGAAGCCGAACGCACCCACACCACGGGCGCAGTGACATGGGAGGTGTTGTTATTTTAGTTATAAAACGAGGTCCTCATCCAATGGAAAGATGACCCCTTTCTCCGCTCGGTTCACATCGTGGTATAGTGACTCTGCATGAGGGTCTTCTGGCCTTTTTTTATCGACTCAGATATATTTTATAATTGTGCCTGTGTTTGCTCTTCCCACATCTTCTCGGTTAGTGGGATAAAGAAAATTATTTATAGTTGGATTCTTATTGTTCTGATATTTTTAGCAGAGCGTCTTAAGGTGCTAGTCATCTCATCAGTTATCAAAACTGATCGTGTTGCCTCCCGGGTTTTGTCCAGGGTTTTGTCATTTTATGTCACTGCCCTGCATTAGTGAGAAACTCCACTTGAACGCTCAATGTCAGAAGCCATGCTGGGCAGCCCCGCCTTTGTCCTGATTTTACTGAAACTGCCCTTAATGCGCATTAAAAATAAACTTTAACTTTTGGTTCCTAGCTCAACACTAATTACACTGGAAACTTTCTGCTCTGTCATACTTCAAGATCACTCAGGTAAGGCTGCTTAATTTATCAAGTTCCTTCTAACGACTCTTCATGAAGTTAACCCTTAAATATTTTAATAAAAGGAATTTTTCTGACAGTCTAATAACGGAATCATCTTTTCATTCCTGGAATTAGTTGTAATTTGTCAGCCTGCATTATTCTTTTAAAACCCTGCCACATGTTTCGGTTAATCATGGATTTATAATTTACCACCTGTTTTTATAAATAAAATTGAGATTTCATTTCCTTCATTGGTTTGTGACAAGAGGTGTCATAGCATTGTGAAATTAGCCATTCTTAGTAGGAAAATACTGCATTTTGGCTTATTTTAAAATAAAGGCTTCCATGCCTTGGCTGGGTGGCTCAGTTGGTTGGAGTATCATTCCTTATACCAAAAGGTCAAGGGTTCGGTTCCCAGTCAGGGCACATCCCTAGGTTATGAGTTCAATCCTCAGTCAGGCATGTATAGGAAACTAATCAATGTTTCTTTCTTGCTGTCTTCTTCTCTCTATCTCAAAGAAAAGAAATGAAACATCCTCAGGAATGGATTATATTTTTAAGTTAAAATTAAAAAAAACTTCCCTTGGAACTAATGGCGGCATTTAGATATACTTTTGGAGAGATCTGTCTGACTGACTTGCTACCCTTATTGACTCACGTAGATTGCATGTTGGGATCGCACATTTTGGGGCAAGTTAAAGTGCAGTATGCTAGCTGAGTGGATGTAACAGACTTAGAAGTACAGTGTGTGCAATTCCTTTACACACCGCCAATGGCTAGGGTGTTTGGAAATCTCCGCATTTGGGTGACGATGAACAGAGAGTTTGGATACCGTTACGGACCCAAGCTCTGACCCCCATCAGCAGATTTTGGTTATGGCCTATACAAGCACGTTGCTAGGTCAGACGGACGGGCCACTGCAGGTTCGATTACTTACAAGGACGCCATTGGCCGAGTCCCTGCTCACGCATCGGATGGTGACCATGCAGTTAAAACGGCCTTGTTCTTTATAAACACGGGAGTGGTTTCAGTTTCACTCCATTTTCTATAATTAAAAAATAGCAACTGTATGGCCATTATTAGGGAGCCTATTTTAGTTATTAGAGGGTGAGATATATGGCTAAACTAATGCATCGTTGAAATAAATGCTTAGCAAGACATCAAAATCAGCAGTAATATGTAAAATGAGTTCCAAATTCCAAGATGCCATTTTCAGAGAGATTGCCATGGAGGAGACCCTCAGTCAGGCGTTAGCGCATGTCTGTTTTCTGTGAGGGACGTCGTTCAAGTTAACCACTCCGTTGCTGGGTGGATGACTCTTGAGATTTCTAAGTTCTCTCTCCCCCTTGACCACACCCATCTCTCTCTGGCCATTTTAAAAAGTAGTTAAATTATTCCCAGAGCAAATAAAACAGCCTTGATTTGGCCTTTGCTACATCAAGTGATTTTATATCAAGACTAATGAGGTGAACAGTTTCCTACAATTTATTCTTAGTACTGCACATTCTGTTTTTGAATTGGTTTCATTAATCACACATCCAATGTTAAGAGAAGATAAGATCTCCAGGAAAATGCATATTTGCTTTAAAAAAAAATAAACTCTAATCGCCTCAATGTTGAGTCCCACTGAAACCTGTTATAAGGCCTAGTGTTGCCATAGAGAATAATCATGTCTATAATAATGACATAAATGGCTTTCTCCAGTCTGCTAACTCCAATTGAAATCGAGGTTCTGTGGTTGCATACCCATTTCTTATATTTGATTCTAACATGAGCGTGTTCCAATATTCCTGCCATACAAGGAAAGCATGCCCTTGTGTGTGTGTATGCACACACGTGTGCGCATGTGTATGTAGGGTATGGTATCATTTAAACACACTCCTTCAGATATCAGTAACTGAAAGTTTGGAAATCTTCCAAATAATACTAAATCCATTACTGGTTGATTATCAGTAGTGCTGATATTTTATGAGAAAAGCCTTGGTATTAATCTGGTATAGGAACTATTTTTCTTGAGTTTGAATGACTTTTACATACAAAACACCATCAGAAAGTACAGCAAGCTCATTCCTTTTAAATATTTTAATAAAGAACGTTTGCTGTTTCCTTATCATTTAAATTTTTTAAAAGCTCGAGGTACAAAAATGATAGGGAGCGTGTTTATTTTTATTTAGTTTTCATACGAAGCTGATGTACTAGAATTTCCTCCTCCTTCATGCAGTTGTACAGTTTTGACACTTTAAAAATAATTTATTAAGAAACATCTGACAGACATCACACCGGTGAGACTGGGAACGTAGGGTGCATTTTGTCTTTTTTTGCTTTGTCCCTTTTTTGGTTTTGCTTCTTTCTTGTTCTGCTGTCAGAGGAAAAGAGAAGCTCCCTAAGTGTTGCCCCAGTAAACGCACAGACTCAGCTGCCTGGGGAGCCTGGGGAGCCCTTGGTTGGCTGTGGGGAGCAGCCTCCACGGAGCCTTCTGGAAGAACAACGGCTTGCAGAAGAAGGAAAGTAGAACAGACACAAAGCTACAGGCCAAATGTGCAAACGCTTGTCTTTAATAGCGTTCGAGGGCTTAGCACACCATTAACTTTAGTGCCGTGGAACTGCCGGAAGGAAGATGGGAAAAGCAGCAGCTGTGGCCACCCAGGAACGAAGACGCTGAAGGACGCAGACGGGGGGCTTGCTATTGGAGAGGCTCCCCGAGCGTGGAACGGCACCGTCAATTGGAAAGAAGTGGGGAAGTGGTCACTGACTCCCCTGGAAAGCTGAAAGCTATGGCAGACAGTGGAGAAATTGGTAAATCATTGGTGGTTTAAATATTCGGACAGGTACTTTGCAAGTCCTCACAGCCTACCTCAATTTTCTATCACATTTAATAAGGATGGTTGCCTTCATGCAAATATAGTATCAGTGTTACTAAAAGTGAAAATGTGTCTACATTATTGAAGATTTGCTTATCAAGCACCAGGGAAATGCCCATAAAATACCATATATTCTGCCAAAATACCAGTCCCTATAGACTATTCTGTGTCATGCAGAATAAATAATCTTAGTGTCAAACCCCTCAATTCCTCCTCCTATTTTGTCATTCTTTCTTTGTGTCTCTCTTATAAATCTTAAAATATCCCAAAGAGCCAGAATCTTGTTCTTTGGAAGATGAGACATCCAGTTTTGATCCTGGACTTGTCATCAAATTTTATACTTAATATCTGGCAAGCTCTTAGAATGTGTAGCTTGCTAAAAAATACAGAAAGAGATCTGTACTACCCTTAAATTTAAATCTGCTGTTTCCAAAGTGAAGGGAGAGATTATATCTGGCTTGATTAGTTAGCAATGAAGATTCGTTAGCCATCTTTGCCTGTGAATTTTCTGCTTCTGTGGAAGGAAAGCGGGAGCCCAGTCACAGGAAATGAAGGCTCCGAGCGCTGCGGTCACCCTGGGGCCAAAGCCACCGCAGACAAGCGCCCGTGCTTGGTTCAGGCTGGGAGAGCGGACACAGCTGAACGCCAGCCTCCACCCTGCCACAAGGGTGAAGGAGAAGCCGCAGGACAGAAATGAAAAAGGTGGACTGAAGGCCTGTGGCACGGCAGATTCCCTTCCCACGTACACGACCCACTCAGGCCAGAGGCAGATGCTGGGACAGTACCGGCCGGTGGAAAGCAGGGTGACGTGACATCATAACCCGGGAGCACGGTTCTGGGGCCGACCACTTGAGGTTGAGTCCGCACTCGGCTCACATGAGATGTGAGGGCAAAAACACGTATTTGCCCTCTTTTCGCTCTTGTTTGAAACTAAATGTATGGAGGCAGCGTGGGTGGATAACACACACGTTTCTGGTGTACGGTGTTATGCTGCGGTACCTGTGCGTGTGCTCACCAATGAAGTCGTCTTTCCTCACACCCGACTCCCCCCTCCCAGCGGGCCCTCCCCTCATACTACCGTATGAATACTATTAATTATTAACATTACTACTATTACTTAGTCATTAGGATATTTGCTTTAATGGAATGATATTTGGAGAATTGCTTTCAGTGTTACAGAATCATGTCTATGTGAGATGGCATGTCATAGCAAGGCCGTGCTGACCACCTCCCAGGACAAGTGACAGTTTTGATGGCGCTCTGACCTGGTTTCCAGGTGGCTCCCTGGTTCAGGGAGTTTCCAGACATTCAGGCACCCATGAAGGGGAAACGGGACAGCATCACTGTTTGCAAGGCATGTTGGCCTGGGAATCCGCATGGTTAAAATATCCCTAAGATGAACTATTAGCAGATTAGGACATAAAATACTTTCTTAAAATAGACTGACATGAGAAGAAGTTGCAGATGAATTCCAGAGGATCTTAAGGCAGTCATGATGCTTCCTATAAACATTCACTAGAATGAAACTAGAATTGTATCCCAGATAAAAAGTGTAAAGCCAGTGTAAGAATTTCCCTTCTATAAGCAGTTTCAGTGCTATAAGAAGTTATGCTGTATTCTATGATTAAATACCTCTGAATGTCAATGAATATTTAATTTGTTTTTGTTGAACCACTCGCATATGTCATCTTAAAAAAATTCATTTCACATGTTGAGTTTATATTTTTTTATTTGAAGGCAGTTTTTCTTTGGGTGAATGTTTTATTTCTAAATGTATTATTTCTAAAGTGGGTCAAGAATGACAACTTCAAATAACTTGAAATAGGTTCTCCTTTTGATGCTGAATAATGGCTGACACATGATTTTATAAATAGACTTCCTTAAATATGGAAATTCATGGCTTTGTAGTAGATGAAAATGGAATCATAATGTTTTATAAGCAACTTCTTTTTCTTTTTATAATGCAACAGTAGGCAAGGGATTGTTACTAAGTTTCTTCAGTATTTCTGATATTTAGCACATTTAACCATTAAGAACTTGTTCCTTTATTCTGTAGTCTTTTATGCATACAGATTCACTTCTTAACTATATAAAAAGATAACTATTTTAATAATTTATGAGTTGATACTTAACTATACAGCAGATTTTTTTAAATTGATTTAACCTTTAATGAAAAACTATATCTGCATTTAATATGCCTCTGCTTGTGCCCTGGTAATTACATTCATTAAAGTTTGAATTTCCAGCAGTATTTCCTAGGTAAAATCAAGTGACCATTTTCTGTTATATTTGTTTATCTACCAAATATCTTTGGCTTTTACCATTTCTTGGAATCTTCATTCAATTTTATTTTTTATTTCATGCTCCTCCATATTGTAATAATGCTGCATGTACTTCAAAATCATATCTAGAACTGCTAGAAGGGTGGAATATTTATTATACATAGAAAAGTAAGGTTTATATATTCATCAGAGCTAACCGAACTTCAACTTGACAAGAACTAGGTCTTCTTTATAATGTTTAAGTTACTATCACCTGAGATAAATAGCCTTTGAACAAGTAGTTATTTTAAATAAAGCTTGACATATTTGTCATATTCAGTCAACGTTTTTCATTATTATGCACATAATTCTTGATATTCCATTTAAACATTTCTAAAGTAGTTTCTTTTTCCCATGTTGAGGCTGGTGATGATCCTAAGCAAAACAAGATTCATTTTTTTAAATTTAATTTTATTGTTGTGTTACATCCATCCCGTTTCCCCTCCCCTCTCAAGATTCGTCTTCATATGAGTTTGGCTCATTTTTTTTAAAGCTACATAGAAGAAGGAATTGAGAATTTAAAATTTTCTTTCAGAATATTCCCCCCTGCTGTCTCCAACAGTGATCTTATATTGTACATCCTACACTCTAATATATGGGAGGAAAGGAAGACGAAAAAGAAACTATGAAGGAGGAGGAGGAGAGCATCCAATAACCAAAATAATAAAAGTTAGGTATCTGCTCTCATTGCTTAAATCAGCTTAATATTGAGGAAACAGAAAACTGAGAGCTCATGTACATGTACAGTCTAAAAAGATAAAAAGAATGTGCAAAGAAAACACAGACTCAGATCAGACTGCTGGAGGGGAAGCGGGCAGGGGTTGGGTGCAGAGGTGGAGGGGAACATGACCAGTGACATTGTGTGACTGTGGGGATGTGTGGTCACCAGGCTCTTGGCGTGCTGAGCACAGTGGCCAGTGTACAAGGCCTGTCCCGAAAGTATCGAGCCAGTGTCAATATAATTAAGACAGTTTGCGCGGCTGATACTTTCGGGACGGACCTCATATAAATGTCACATCATTACCCTGTATGCCTGAAATTGATATAATATTACATGCCAGCAGTGCTTAAATAAAAATAATAATTAAAAATAAAATGAACAAAAGGAAGTGAATTTTTCATTTCACATCAGGCTTGATTCACATACTAAGTAAAACCCCTACCTTTCTTCGGGCTTTTGGTCATTAAGCTAAAACAAAAACAAAAAGCAACACTAGAGATGGACTTCCATGAACTTGCTTGAGCGGATGCACCCACACTGACCGTATTTTCCATCCGATTCAGATCTTCCTTGTATGATCCCGTTATAATGTAATACCATGTTTAAAGGAGACATTTTGCTACTCTTTTCAGTGTGATCATTTATTTGTGAATCATTACAACAGTCTGAGTGGTGTGGCAGTCTAAGTGAGATGTGTGATGTAATCATATTAACCATATCTACCATTATTATTTTGCTTTTGTCCACAGAATACTGTCGTTTTAATCTGGTCTAATGTCAGAAATGAGAGCTTTAAGATGAACAATGAGTTTGCTTTCACTTTCCCATGATTTCGAATATTATTCAAAATGAAAAAAGTGATTTGTGATATAACAGTAGATAAGCCATTCCCAAATTAGCAAGGTAAACATAGTCGTCACAGATAATGCCATTATAACCCAGAAATCAATGTCAGCCATCTTCCAGGCAGGATGTGTGACTGTAAGTTCAGAAATAAAGGAGAAGATGTAAGTCAGAGCTTTAGAGAAGAATTTACCGTAGGAATAAAATGTCATTTTTGTCCCTTTTTTTCCCTTCGTTAAGTCTGTGAGCAGATAATGGCAAGATAGTCAAGGACCCAAAGCATCGGCACGTATGTATATATTTTAGATATAGGAATGCTTGTAGGGTTTCAAAGGCCCACACTTTATGAACACAGCTCAGGCAGAACCCAGTGGGAGAAAATCAGCAAACCAAAGCAGTTGGGCTACTTTGGCTCCCGTGACAGAGGCGGGAACATTCCAGAAGTGTGAGGTTAGAATAGACAAATGACGCCTGCAAATTCCATTTGCCACCTCAAGATTTATTTTATTGTTGATAGTTCAAGTGTATTTTCAGAATGTCCTAAATATCACATTTTATTAGGAACAGGGATAAATTTAAATGCCCACTAAGACGATTATAGACAAGTATTGTTAGAAATTGATAAACATGGCTAGCATAGGTCATACAAAAACCTAGATTTGGATGTCGGGGGTGGGGCAATGATTTTACAAATTCACTCATTGGATTATGGGGATGGAAAAGATGAGCTAAGTACAACCAGATGACAGGACAGAGATAAAGGAGTTTGATGGGAGGAAAATGATCATATTTCCTCACACATATATATATATATATATGTACATACACACATAGAGAGGGTATTGTCACTGTAGGGCAGCGAGGTAAATAGCAGATTATTAAATAATTACACTCAGGAGAGACATTACGGTTAAATCTATCTACTTGTCTAGCCCTGCCATCCCATCTTCACAAATATCCTCACACACAAATACCTACGTACACATGTGAAAACGGGTGTGCATGCATATTCATGCGTGCGCATGTAGAGGAAAACCAAGGATATGTATGCATCTGTGTGCGTTAATCTGTCACATGAATGGAGAGGAATGTGGAACTGTAAAATGTGTCCTCTCCGGAAGAGCGCTGACTACACCGTTGGCTGCGGGAGGCGGTCAGGATTTAGGTCCCTGTTCAGACAGGTATGGAGGGAAGGGGCGGGGGTGGGAGCAGGAAATGGGTGCAGAGGTCAGGAGAAAGGGAGATGCACAACAGGGGTGTCCTTCAGTTAGGATATTGCGGCTCAGTTACAAGTGGGCCCGGAAGATTCAGTCTCAGGACCCCTGGGGGGTTCCAACTGGCTATGGTCAGAGAGAGCAGGAGGGCTGGGAGCTGCCCCTGGGAGTTCAGGGGCTTTTGCCGTGTGAACTGATGCGACTTGCTTTGGGAAGCATCTCTGGGAAATGCAGGCAGTGTCTGGAGAACAGGGAGTGAGAGGTGGGGCTGAACGGGGGTCAGGTTGCTCGGTCTGCGTTTCAGTGTGGAGGGTGGCAGAGTGCGGTGCGAGGTCCCGCGTGTTATCCGGGTGAGGCAAGGCTGCTGACCGCAGTCAGTTCTCATGAGTGGGGCCGGCCGAGCGCTGCCGAGAAGGCCTGTCCCCACGGCATTAAACATGCTTCAGGCTGGGTGGAATTAACGAAATTCAAGAGAACATGAGATCAGGGGTAAGGACGTTTCCCTAGAAACGTGACTACATGTGAACTACCCGCGTGCTGTGGGCTGTTTAGGTACTTAGGGTAGTGGTACATTTATCAGAATAATGGCTCACTTTCTAATCATTATTCACGTTCATATGGAAGGGAGGCATAATACACACGGCTGATGGTCTGGAGAGGAGACTTGATGCTGAGTTTGGTTCCTCCCACTCAGTAGGCCCTCAGCGGCGGTGAGATGGGCAGCTTTAAATTTTAGACATGCCTGCCTTTTCGAGAGATTAATCCAACGAATGCAGGACAACAGTGCAGAAAAGTTTTAAAGTGACTCGCTAATAAACACTCTGCCAACATGACTCCCCAACCTTTTCTAAAACAGAAATTAGGTGGTTCATTTAAACTCAGTCCATCTAGGTTGGCTAAGCATCTTTCTGTCTGCATATTTCTATATCTTCCTCTATATCTTAATTGTATCTATGACTATATCAGCTAGTATTTATCGTTTATTGCACTTTATTCTAAATCACTTTTTTCCTCAACTGATTCCATTTTCCCCGTATAAACTTTTTATCACCTCATGTTATGAGATATAGTTCAGATGAGGGAGATACATGACTTGTAACAGACTGAAAGAAAGAGCTCAATTTAGCACATTGATTTTTACTTAGATGAGCCCTTTTCACAAACTCCTTAACTGATGACCAGTTTTGTACAGGATTTAATTGGATTTTGGTTACTCACCATGTGCCATCTCATTACATATTAATAAGTTTACCTTGTTGCTTTTTATTTTGCTTATAGTTTAGTTTCTTTTCATTATAAAAGCTATTATCTCTTAAAATTAGTTTACTAGCACCCAGAAGGATAATATTCTGTTTATTTTATCATATTTTCAATGAGTCACAAAAAGCAATCGTATTGATTACTATAGCAATTGTATTAGTATATTATTCAATGTTACATGCTTAACTTTTCTTCTGTTTATTGTTTATAAACATATCAAATAATGTCCTTCTACTTTTAGCCTTAAATTTTCATTAAAATGTATCAGTTTTGGGAATAGTTTTATGACACAATTAGAAAGTCTATTTTAAACTATACTCCTGTGTCCCCATTTATTACATAAAATTATTCAAAAAAGAATTGGTGACTTCCTTAAGAGCATAAAGATAAACCATGTAATGGACCATACACCTTAAATCTCTCAGAATTACAAAGATGCCAAAATCATTGTTTAGGTATTCAGTCTAATTTGTAACACACTTAATACACATGTGCCCCATAGACAAAATATTTTCTGCACATGTTTGGGCTCCTGGAAGAGAGGAGTGAATTTAAATAAGGATAAGGAGGTAACTGTGATACATTCTGAGCTGGTTCGTGGGAGGTTCTTTGGGCTAATTTCTTAGCATATGTTAGTGTAAAAACCTTTGCGAATTACCACTCAGAATCAATACATCTTTCACCTCTGAGAGAGAGCTTTCAAACATGCCTATTATAGACAATATAAATATAGCTAATAGTATAATAGATAACACCCCATATCATAACTGTCCTGTCATGACTAACAACTCCCACAGTAGTTCATGTCATCTGAATCTAATCTTTGGTGGTGTAGTGCAACACAAGTCTTTATCCAAAAAACCTTGTTGAAGATCCTGTTTGCTTAGGGCATGTTTCTTGCAATAGAATCCATTGATTAAAAGCATGATGAATTTCACAACGCTAATTTGTAATGCTGGGTTGCATTCGGAATATGGCCCAATTTATGCTTCCTCTGGGACTACATCAAAGCCTCTTTATACTCAACCTTTTCAGCAATGGTTTTTATTACTACTTTTTAATTTTTGAAAATAGATGTGTCTAGTGTGTAAAGAGTTTCATCCCAGTTGTGCTGGGATAATGCTGTGCTACTCTACATCTGAAAGGAAATGTGATTTGTGCATAATTTGTTTAGCATGTTCTTCAGAGTTAGGCACTGCGATCATCCCTCCTTTCCTTGCCCATTTATTACACAGAATAAATCATGGGAACCTCTGCTTTCTTTTTTCTTAAAATATTTCTTTTCTAGTTATTGTGAAATGTCTGACTAATTTTGAAATTTGTACCACCTATTTTTGTTGGAAAGGGATTAAGATATGATAGTAGTGATATCAAGTGCAGCCACAGACAGAAAGTGTTCGTTACTACTTGAATGGTGGCAACTATCAAAATGCAAGAACATCTCCAGTTTTTCCTATTCAAGATGGCGGAGGTGTCCTTGATCCTTCGCTCTCCCTCGCCGCCCTCACTCCATGCATCACAGAGTTCCATCTGCACGGCCATCGCAGCACATCCCAGAGCTGTCTACTTGGCCCCGTTTTATGGACTATTACTCCCTCTCAATCAAGTCATCTTTTGTCTAGATGACTCATAACTGGGCTCACGGCTTCCACTGGATGTCTCTAAATATCTCTATTTTTAGCTCCTAATCAGTTTTCAGAGCAACCATGCTTGCCGGAGACAGATTGACTTTCTAAGTTTTTCATTTCCTTACCTGTGAAATATTATATATACTTCCTTGTCCCAGTCTTTCAACTTTGCCCTATGATTTGCCAATGACATGCTCATGCACAGAATATGGGCACAAGTGGAAGAGAAGTATCCAGGGTGACATCCAGTGTCTTATTCTAAGTATATGGATAATGGTTTCCTATATTAGAAGGGGGGAAATGCTGCTGATTGGACAATAGCAACTCTGAGACCCTACGTGACATCCTCATGGGAGACCTTGAGCAGGCTGCTCAATAAGGTCAACAAGAATCTTGGGCTCAACAGAGAGGTTAGGGTATTAAAATCCACAAGACAGAAAGTGGCCATCTTGGAAGAAAGGCACATACGGAAGAGTTCTGGGCGAGGGTCTGACCTCTCAGTTTTATAGATTTAAAGGGCAAGTGGACAAGATGGAAAAAAATCGTCATTCCAGACTAAACAATTACCACTGATGCTGGGAGTGGGTATAAAAAAAGTTAGATGAGGTTATGCTCTCCTATTTTAAGTTCGCAGTCTTAAAGGGAGCCTACCTTCAAGTTACAAATATTTTGAGAATATAACCATGTAAGATTTGCAAAGAGGGCTGACTTGTGAATGAAATCCTTCGTGTTCCTCCCTCATTGGTATTCAACAACATCGCTTTCCAAGTAGAGAAAGTTCCGCAACCTCATTCACATGAATTTTAACCAGTAAAACCTCTTAAGATGTTTTGAAAGTTCTCCTTTTGATAGTAGCATATAACACTGGTTTTCTAGTGCATAATAAATTCAGGCAATAAATTTGCCATACAAATAAGAAAAATCCCTATTTCCGGGAGGAAAAGAAATCCTGGATGCTGTCTGCACCTCGGTTGCAGGCCAAGCCAACACTGTCCATTTTTATCACATTTAGAGCTCTCATTCTCAGCTAAAATTGTGTCGTGTCTGTCAAGTGCAATTTCCATATCTTTAACTTCCCACTTCTGTAATCAGTCTCCTGTGAATTTTCCAATTTCAATTGAGGTCATTGTGGTCTGGATCACATCCAATTTCTACAAATGCCTCCTGCCTCCTTTCTGTGTAAGTCTAACTGTTGATTACTCCAGTCCTTTGCTATTTAAGAAAACAGATCGTAAGTGGTGAAAAGACCTGAACTTTGCTTTTTGATGTACAAAAATTTGATGACAAATTCAAAATTATGAATGATCCAGTTTACCTTTGGGTTGTTTTTACATGTTTCATTTCTCAATGGTAATGAGGCCTTAGCCCCATCATGGAAAATGTTTCCAGGGTTGTAAAGAAAAATAACTTGTAGTTATTTGAATATGAATAATTTAAAATACAAATGTGTCATGCACATGAACTAGTCCTTATAATTAATGATCACGAAGAGCAGTCCTTGTTAAACTCTGATTACCCTTGCAAGCCTGGTGTGAAGTCTCAGAATTAATAGAAGCATTTGGGGCTTTTTTTTCCCCTAAAGAGTCAAAGTGGAAGATGTTTAATATTTTGGGATGTTTTTTTTTTGAACTCATGGTCATAAAGGCCACTAAACCCTTCTAAATTAAGCAACCCTGTCTCTTTGCAAGTTTATTATGTCAAATACAAAGTTTCTTACAATGGTTAGCTACCGGGAGAGGATTATTTAACTGTTGGATTAGCTTTCTCTTAGGAGAGCAAGGAAATCAGTGGAGCATCTTTGTATGAATCGACATCTCCAGCAAAATTCCTGATTGTAGAGATTTATAGATAAGAAAACAAAAACCTCTTAAAGATTATCCCTTCTTTTTCTCCTCCCTTACATTTGACCCACCGGCTACACCTACCTCCTCTTTCTTCAGCATATCTTCCAAATCTCTCTATTTTGCACCAACTCCACAGCTTTCTCAGACTTTCCCATGGAACCGTAGTCATTGTTGGACTATGGCGAACACCACTTCACTAGACGCACTGCTTCCATTCTGGCACCAATTTGTAAACCAGGCCATGCCCAGACTAAGGCTGTTAACTTGTAAGTGGTTCACCAGTCCCCTGAAGTTGAACAATACACAAATCTGATAGTTCTAAATCCCTGTGAGACTTGGAAGGCCATTTGTAATCTAGCCCTGGCCCTTTCTTCCCTCACGACCTCTGACTTCATCCCTAGCTGATATCGTTGGCATCCTGGTCTTGCCGCCAAGAAGCCCATCACACTGTCATATCATAGCTCTGGCAACTGAAACTGTCACCTGGATATCTCATGGCTCGCTCCCTTGGGTAATTCTCGTGCCTGCACCCTTCTCAGGACACTCGCTAAACTAGTAACCCCGTCACCGCCTAGCACTCCCTCTCTTGTGTTTTATTTTTGTAATCACTGCCATGCTCTGCCATTTATTCTTTGCTGTAACCCCCATACCAGGAACAGAGCCTCACGTAAAGGAACTCGATATTTGCTAAAATAATAACTACCTGAAAATGTTGTTCATGTAACAGAAGGATTTTCTTTTCATAGGGATCACATGGTGAATTATGTTTACAGTATGTGGTTTTTCTTCTGAACCACAGTATTTGGCAGGTGTTGGTAGGACACCTTGAAATAACTCACACCATCTGCAATGTATTTTTATTCAGTATCAATATCTAGAAAGCATTAGATGAATAAAGTACTGATTTTGAGTGTTAACCTCGTGACAATATAAAGCGACATTTAAAAGTAATTATAGGGGACTATGTAATGTGTACAACTGGTGTCCCTTTGTACACATTAGGTGTCAACAGAGCTATGGACACCAGCGTTGCCTTGCATGTTTGTGTTCTTTCCAAGGATTCAAAACCAGAATAATTGTGTAAATAAAAATTCCTTTATGACCAGAAGGGCAATGGAATTCTGAAAAGGAATATGTCCATTGTACAGAGATACCTAGAAGGGGGATACCCACGTGGTCACAGGCAACAGATTTCACAATTGGATCATGAATCCAATAGCCACGTGGCAAGTAGCATGTTCTTCACATTGAAAAAAAAAATCTCTCTCTCTATGTGATGGACTTTCTGTGTTATGTAAGAGTAACCACATGCCTTTTTGACCCAATAAGCAAGCTCTTTGAAAGTGTCTGATCTTTAGATCATATAGCTTTTTTCCAATACAAATGCAATGAGCTTCCTCACATATTCTATCTACATCTTATAAGATATAAAAATGTCTTGTAAAATATTTATGTTAAATTCAGTGCAGTTATTGAAACATCAAGCAATTACTTCTCTAATGAAGAAAATGATATTTACACTCATAAATGGGTAGAAAAAAAATAATGTGGCCATTCCTTTGAACAAAATCAAGTTACCTTTTTTGAGCTAATGGATATTTTAGATTAAAATCATAAAACTTAGAACATGTGTTTTGGAAACTTTATAAAACCATATTTTATGTTAGACATTCTAATAGAGTTGGTTTTCTTCTATTTGCAGTTCAAGGATCTAGTTTAATAAATGTATTCATTTCCCATGGCTGCCTTAATACATTATCTCAAATTTGGTGGCTTAAAGCAACACCCATTTATTATCTGAGTTGTGTATATGAGGAGTCCAACACAGAAGCAGATTAGAAAGATAATAGGAGCCACGATATGAATTTCTAATAAAGTTAGAAACTTGTAAACTTTCAAGTCTCTTGTCCTCTAGTGATTTTGCTCTGTCAATTAATGACATCATCACATTCCACCTCTCTCTCAGGTTAGTGCCTGTGCCGTGAACTGCGTCTGTGGCGCAGGGAGAAGAGGCAGGAGGGACCGGGGATAGTTACCTTGGCAACCGAATAAACTTGGAATGTTCTCTGACCTAGGCATTCTGAATCTTGTTTTGTTGTTGTTGTTTTTAAATATTTTATTTATTATTTTTAGAGAGAGGGGAAGGGAGAGAGGCAAAGAGGGAGAGAAACATCCATGTATGGTTGCCTTTCACTTGCCTCCAGCTGGGGACCTGGCTGGAGACCCGGCTTGCAACCTGGTTATGTGCCCTGGCTGGGGAATCGAACCAGCACCCTTTGGGTTTGCAGGCAGAAGCCTTAACCACTGTGCCACCAGCCAGGGCCTGAATCATCTGCTTTTTAGCTTGTAACCTTTGTCATTTCTCTTTACCAAGTAAGAGCCAAATGAATGTGGTTCAGAAATTTATCTTTCCTGTTGGGACAATCCACTTAAAAGAAAAATCATCCTTTAAAAAACTAACACTCTACTCTTGTATGGCGGGTCCCACTTCAGCATTATAAAAAGGTAAAAGTTAAATAAATACATATCTAAAAAAAAACAACCCTAAATAGATCTTCCCCACATGAAACACCGTATTTTATCTAATTTGTCCATAGAATGTTATCTTTGTTTTTTTGATTTGATTTTTCCTCTTTTGCCCTATCAGCCACACTGGCTTTTTGTTTTGCTTTTGAGGCATAATGCACGTTCAAAACACGCATGGTTTCAAGAGATCTGTCAAACATAGGCAATAATTGTGTAACCCACTGCCCAATCAAGATATATTTTCCCTAAGGCACTGCCCGTCATAACCCTTCCCAAGAAAGGCCCAAACCCTGTCTTCTATCACAACAGATTGATTTTGCCTTCTCTAGAAAGTCACGTAAGTGATAAGTTACAGCGTGTTCTCCTTTGCTTATGGGGGTTTTTGAGACTCACTCGTGTTTTTCTTTACATCATCCCTCTGTTCCTTGTATTGATAAGTGTATTCCACATTGTGACTATCCCAAAATGTGTGTGTTCATTCTCCTGCAGATAGATAGATGATAGCTGATATCTGTTTTTGCCTATGAGGGAAAAAGCTGTTCTGAACATGTCTTTTTTGTGGAAGTGTTTTCCTGTATTCTGGGCAAACACTTAGAATGATTGCTGGGTCACAGGGCACGTGTTTCACTTTAGAATATAGTGTCAGATGGTCTTACAGAAAGATTGCAATACTTTGTATTTCCACCAGCAATGTTCCAATGTCTGTTGCTTTGTAGCTTCGCCAATATGTAGATTTGCCAGTCACTGAAAACATATCCATTAAGTGACTGACGTGAAATACGTGTTTTCAAGTAGGTGGGATTTTCCAACTATCTGCTCGTTTGTGGTTTATAATCTATAATGGTGCTGTGAATCGAAAGCATTAGCATTTGACTATCAGGAATTTATGTAAATTTTTAAAGACCCAGCATGTAGTGATTCCCAAAGAGATTGCAACATTCATGAGAACAAATCATTCAGAACAGGGGCTTGTTCTTGGATACGTGCGAAATGCAAATAGCACGGTCCAGGAAGTTCATGAAGGTGGTGGCTACCGGTGCACCCCGACCTGCAGAGTGTGTCTCGGGCCCAGCCATCGGAGTCTGCACCCCGAACCCGGGCCGGATCTGTGAAGGCCCGACCAGGCGGTCGTGTGCGGGAAGCTGCCCAGAACGGAATCCATGTGTTGTTCATGTCTGTCCTTTCCCAGAGGAGGGGCCTGCGTCCCCCTGACTCCTGTGCGCACGGAGCACTCTCTGCGCAGGAAGAGCTGACAGGTGCCCGTTTCCAGCCTTCCTAGGCTTCAGCCTCAGGCCTTCGCGCATCCATAACCCTGGCAGCTAATCGATGCTTGTCCGGAAGCTCTCAGCTGCCAGTCAGGCCCGCGTCCCCCGCCCTCCAGCCCTGCCTGCCCGTCTCCTCCCCACAAGCCTTTTCTCTTGAGCCCCGAGGTCTTGTCTGCTGGTTCCTGGTTTCAAAGCTCCGCCAGCGCTGGGGTCGCAAACGCTGTCTGAACATTTTAACTCCGGCTGCTCAAGATGGCTCTTTCTTTTCAAGTCAGGATCGTAAATAGCTGGGGTCACAGAACATGTGGGTTGACGCCATCGAAAGGATTCCTCCTTTGTTTGCCAGCCAGGCTGTTGTGATGTCACCTGATGGGACAGCCTCTGGTGCCACCTGTCTTCCTGTGATTCCGCCAGGTCCTCGCGCTGGCCTCACCCCCCTGCCCAGTTTATTGGATTCCCTGTTCCTGGTCTCTGAAACAGCTGTGGTTGTACAGAATCGAGGGGTGTCGGGGTGGGTGTGCACGTTTCTCATCGAGGTTGTGCCATGTGCTTGAAAGATTTTGCTTTGTTTTATGGATGAGATTTTCCATCACATTTTTCAATTAATTATGGTTTGTTTGAAGAAGGAAATCTTTTAATATGTTCAGATTTCTTTTCTAATTCAGTGAGCTTTCCTATTAATGGATTAAATTTCCTTTTGTTTTCTTGGGAGACAAGCCTATTGAATGCAAACAATTGCAGATTTCACCTTTCATTTCTAAGAATTCTCTCACTGCTTAGGGCAATATTTCTAACAGCAAATGATAATCAATGCTCTTATTTTGTTTGTGACTTTAATAGAAATGTTTAAAACAATACAGAAGTAAAATCCTGTAGCAATACATTTATAGAAACAGAATACGGAGGGCAAAAGGGAATGAAAAGAAACAACCAAATGTGAGGAAATTAAGTTATCACACTTTCATATCACGTGAGAACTTCTGCATTGCATCTGCTTTACAAAAGATCCAACACAGCCTTCCAGAATGAATCTATCTTTACTAAAATGTCCCTTACCCCCTAGTCACAGGAAACTTGTCACCTATACCCATTCACCTGTTGATTCTGACTTTTATATCCATACTAGCAATTATCACATACTTTTTTGATTTTGTTATTTATGAATGTTTAGGTAGCATCACTCGGTAACAAAGTGTTCAGAACTATAAACCATGTCCTATAATGTTATAGTCATCACAGAATCCACCTGAGAGCCTTGCACATAGTAGGTATTCACTATGTATGTAGGATGGAGAATATTCTTTGTTTATTTTGCAAAATCAAAGGAGAACCACATTGTTAACTTTCTGTGATTCTAAGTGGCTCTGCAAATTTCTACAAAAATAGAATCACGAAAAAGGTACAAAGGATAGAAACTGTTCTTTTATCAGATGATTTTTTTTAATGAGACTTGCATGATATATTTTTTAAATGCTCATATCTAAAATTTTTTCCAAACTAGTGCTCACTTCAGCAGCACCTATACTAAAATTGGAACAATACAGAGAAAGTTAGCATGGCCCCTGCGCAAGGATGACAACGCAAATTCATGAAGCGTTTCATATTTTGGGGACAGAGGGGAACAAAAAGAAATGTAACAAAAATACCTGTAACCTTTTTCACTTGACTACTGTCAGCTGTATACACAGGCATCTTCCATTACTATATTGTTGTTGGGATTGTGATGCCAATAATATTAATTCTTGCAAATATCACAATGACAGGCACTGTACTAAGTATTTTAAAATAAATAACTTTAAAAGCAAAAAATAAAATAATTTTTTCCAAACCCTGTATAAACTTGCAGAGCAAACTTTTTTTTCTAAAACTGTCCAGGGTATTAATGAATTATAACCTGAACAGTAAACAAAAGAGGTATAAGAAGCAGATGTATTTATTTGCACAGAATGCTGCTGTATGTTCCGGAGAGGCGCCTAGGTCTTTATTGCTCAAAGGTGTCTGCGTTCTGCCTTTTGATCTAGATTCAGGCTTCACCCCTGACTTTCTGTTATTGGAAGGCAGCAGCCACTTAACATGAAAGAGGGGAGAGAAATGGGACCCGTTGCTCTTCCTTGCACATAAACTCCAAGCCAAGAAGAGTCTAAAATGTATCTTGGTTAATCCTACTTAACATTTGCTGGGGGGAAAAGACATGGTGTTAAGTAGTTTACCTGGATTATTTCGTTGGATTTTCAAAACAGCCTTGAGCTTGTACACTGATCCATCACATATCGATGAAGACGTTTGCTCCAAGGAATTTTAGTTATAAGGTTACAAGGTCACATAGCTACGAAGAGGGAGAGTTGGGTCGCATCGGAGGACCCAACGGGTTATGTTTTCAAAGCTCAGAACTTGGGTGCATCTGAATGTGGGAGATTGAGCATTAGTTATTTAATTTGCAAATTTTTATTACCTATATAAATAATGGAAGAAGTCCTGAATATTCCTTCTTTGGGGACACACCACTTTGTTAGTCACAGGAGGTCTGGGGGCACAGAGGGTGCTCCGTGTGCATTCTGGGGGGGTCCCATTTCTCAGTGGCTGCAGGCCAGCCAACCGCAGCGCACCCCTCACCAGAACCCCTGACAAACCCATCGCCTGTGGATGTTTTACTGGGATAGAGTTGTAACTGCTGTTGTTTGAACTAAGGTGGCCGTTAGCTCAGGTTGGGGTATTAATGATGCTACGAATCCTCTCGTTCTTGTTGGAACACGGCGAGGATGAACGCCAGCATCTGATCAGGACCATTCTGAGACAACACACATCATGCTAAGTGTTTTCCATATATCATCCTATTTCATTCCCACCACACCTGTGCTCCGTCATACCTCTTCTCATTGTAATGAAGAGAGATTTGGGGTGAAAGATGATGAAAAGCCCTCGATTTATGACCTCTGGACTGTAGGTTACGAAGCAGAAATTTTCTTTGAAAGTCTTATTCCTTCCCCCTCTCTGCTGTCCCTGAGATCTACTGTACAGGTGCAGCAGTATCGTTTCTTAATTTTCTACTCAAATATACAAAAGCATAAAGGATGGTTTTTAAATGACTTATTGAAACTACGTATGCATTTATATTGCACCAAATAAGGAGAGACCCAAATACAATGTATTCTCAATGCCTAAGGACTAAAATTCCAGACCTATTTGTATGGGAGTTGTTCAAACCTTGGAACAACTTTTGCCAGGAAAAGGACGTGACAACTCATAGTGAGGCTTCCGGTCAGCCGGGAGAGCTAGCAATGCAGCTGGGCAAGCAGAATCATGGAACCATAAAACCTGGTGGCCATGCAGAGGATCGTGTAGGTAGAACCTGTTTTGTTCATAGACCAACTGCAATATCCTGGGACTTATCTTTCCACCTCCACCCTAGATTGGGGACCCACCTCCGTCCCGTCCCCATGATTTGGGGCAGGTTTCTGACTCCGGCACGGACGCACCATGAGGGGAAGAGCACGCAGGTTATTGGGGAAGAACGGGGTGGGAACAGGGGGCTTCCTGCCAGGATTCCCATTTATAGGCGTCATGGTTGTTTCTAAAATGTTCCTGTCAATATCCATGATTATAAAAACGTGACCCTATCCCAGAGGGTAAGAGTTAACGAGTTCAATTAAAAATACACGTCCCTGCTGCAGCGGACCGGACCTTCCTTCAGAGGGGGCCCAGGCCTCTGATCATGTGCAGAGGGAGGGAACAAGTGGGCTCATTTACTCATTTTCGGAGCTTCTGTCTGTGATGTTGCTCCCAGAGGCTGGGTTAAGTCCAGCAGTTTCATCATAGGTAACTGAATGTAGCTATTTGCTAGTGGAGGGACATATTGAGGCTATGGAATAGATATAAACTAGATGAGACATGGCTCAAAATGAAAAAAAAATTACCCTGAAGGAAAGGGCATCAAAAGCGTTTGCTTTAAAGAGAACAGCTGCCCACTGAAACCAAACTGGCATGTACACAGACAGGAAGGTTCCAAACGACTCAAACGACGGGAATGAAGTGGGTGGAAAAGCCCGACAACCATGCAGAGACCTGGTGGGAAACCGGGGTGCTCACCCCGGCTAACACGTGCAGCAACCCATGTCCGCAGAAACGACATCCGTAAGCTGGCGGTGAAAGCCAGGCAGGGCCCCAGCCCAGGCTGCTCGTGGAGAGTGAACGCCTCCTGCGTTAGATTAAGTGAACCTACTGAAAAGTCATTTGTCTCAGCGGGTTGCAGAGGAAGTGGTAAAAGGCTCTACTGAGCAGCAGCTAGTGGGCAGATTACATGACTCCTGATCCCGTGGCTGCATTTCCCACAAGAGAGACGAAGGCCCACACCCAGCGATCAATTTTATGTGTGTAATGGGGGAGGGAATCCAGTCACACCTATGGAAGCGCTGTTGAAGTGTTGCAGCTGAAGACGTGAAAGTTATCTTGATAACGGATGTGCGGTTTTCATATAATTTCTTCTTTTGGATTTGTATGGAAGCGATACTGTTCCTCTTCTTCACCTTTCCCCGGGCAGGGGACAGTCACTAACGTCTTCCTTATCTACAGATCTGCCTATTTGGCCATTTCCCGTTAATAGACTTAAGTAAGGTAGGTCTCCAGTGACCTGCTTTTACACTCAGCCTCAGGTTTGCAAGAACCCATGTCAGGGCTTGGTTCCTGTGTTGGTGCTGAATAATATTCCACTGCATGGCGAATCCCACTTTGTTTGCCTAGTCTTCACTTGATGGACATCAGGGTTGCTTCCGCTGTGTATGGGTCACGTGCCTACGAATGGCTGTGCACGGGATTTTGAGCGTAAGACACTGTCTTGGACACACAGCTAAGTGGTGGATTGCTGTGTGCCAGGGCTGCTCTGCGTTTGGCATCCTGAAACTCCCCAACTTTTCCAGCGTGGCTGCAGGGAAAGGAAGCACTTCTGATAGTTTAAAAATAAGGCCTCCTTTACAAGATAAGTCAGCAGAGTGCAGTGGAAATTGAACGGAATGGGAACAATGGGGACCTGCTCCCAGCTCTGCCTCTAATTAGTTGTTTGACCTTAAGCAACTCATTTACATTCTCCAAACCCAAGTTCCTTCATCTGCAAAAGAAGTGTTTCTTCAAGCAAGCACAACCCTTGCATGTAATTACAGCTACTTTACTTTCTGTATCTTACTGTCCTTGAAATTTGCTCTGAGGCCTAATGTTTTTTATTGGCCCTGAATTAAACACTTCCACAGAGCCCAGGACATCTCTATTATTAGGTATTAGAAAGACTTCTGATCACTCGCAGTCTACAAAACACCACCTTAACTCGGGAACCAATTATCTTCTCCAGAACTCAATCTCATCTCAGCAAGGGACTCTGGTTAATGATTCCTCAAGGGTCAGAGGTCAGGAAGGGTAACAGGAAAGGGAGAAGGAGCAGAAAGCTGGACTCGGCCAAGGTCTGTTGAGATGCTGTGACTTGGGGAGAGTCTCAGAGGCTGAAAATGGACAGTTTCTCTGGTGACAGATGACCCGTGCGATGGCTGTTCCTGTACACGTCTTCAGGACCTTGGTGCCACACGCTGGGTGGCTGACCCAAGAGAAATGTGTTCTCTCACAGCTCCCGAGGCTGGAAGCCTGAGACCAAAGTGTCAGCCAGGTTGGTTCCTTCTGACGACCCAGAGACGTTGTCCCTCGCCTCGCTCCTGGCTCCTGGGGGGTTGCTCCCCATCTTTAGACATGTCACGTCACCCTCATCTCTGCCTATAAACATCTTCACCCTCACGTGGTGTTTGCCTTAATTGGAGGCCTGCGTCTCTGGGGGTTGCTGAACCCTTCCCCAGCCCCTACTCTTGGGTGATGTCACGGGGTCTCTGCCCTAGGCAGCCTTGACCAGCCGTGTTTAGGATCAGCCTGCCCGGCACTGTCCTCTTCCCGCTGGAAACGGACACAGTCTCTGCCAGGGCAGCTTGGAAACGGAGCGTGGTGCCAGCAGTCGCTGCCTTTTGACTTTTCTGGTGGCAGCTACCCAGCCGTCCTTGCCCTCGGGGTTGCAGGCAGGAGTCGGCGCCAGCCCACGAGGTGTCACTGGTCTTCAGCAGGGGCACATGAAGTGCTCCAGGAACTCTTTCCTTCAAATGCAACCTTTGTGTCAAGGCTGCCTGTTCTGGGGTGGTTCCCACTAGTGCTGTCCGTTCCTGTGATGGTTAGTCAGGGCTGCCGGGGAGTTTCGATCCCAGATCAACAGTTAGTGATGTTTAGAGTAGGTCTAGGTCCAGCCTCTCCCAACAGAGTCAAGGGCATCCTGCCCTCCGCGGGCCTGGCGGGCTCCCTGCTCCGTGCGACCCAAGTCCCTGCGTTCTCTCTGCCAGGGCCTCTTGAAGACAGACTGTCAGCCTCTCTTTAAAGTCAGCCCTGCCCTGCCCATGACATTCCCGTGGAGCTGAGGTTTCCCAGGGTGCAGAGGGGGGCAACAGCCGTCTCCCCTCTGGAGTTGGGCTCAGGACTGGGACTCATGTCGCATGCCTCACGGGGGAGCTGGCCCCCTAATGGGTACCAAGCGGCCACCACAAAGTGGCAAAATCGTATTTGTAGTAGACGCACCGTCGGTATGAACATTGGTTCACGCTTTCACAATTCCGAGAGGTGGCCAGCGCCCACCCGGGTGTTTTCCGCCCTCGGTGGGCTGCAGGTTTTCTGCCTGGGGCGCAAGGGTCAGAGAAGCCGATGCATCAGGTGCCTTTCGTAGGGAAAGCCAATGCCGCACGGGAACCAGGGTGCTCCTGGCCTGCCCAGCTACCTCCCACTAAAACAGTTTGCAAGGTCATCAGAATTGTCACTGGCAATCGCCTTGCGTCCTAGAGGGGAAAGGGGACGTGATGACTTCACCCGCAGGGCTCATCTCTCAGTGGTGTGTCCTGTGCCGCTTACAGGAGCCAGTCTGACTCTGAGAATGTATAGCCCCAAGTGGTACAAAGCAAGGGAAAAGGGAGGGCCTAATTTTAAAAAAGATTTTTTTACTTACTTTCAGGAAGAGGGGAAGGGAAGGGGGAGGAAGAGAGGGACAGAAACATCCTTGTGTGGTTGCCTCTCAATGCGCCCCCAACGGGGGACCTGGCCTGCAACCCAGGCACCAGCCCTGACTGGGAATCGAACCTTCAGTTCGCAGGCCTTTCTTTGCTCAATCCCCTGAGCCACACCAGCCAGGGCAGGTGTTCCTACTTTTGAAGCTTTGTTACGTGTTTTGGTGTTTCCATATTTCAAATTACCCCACCAGTTTATGAGACCAAAGTAATTATCTTCCAGCTTCACGTTGGAAAGTGGAGGCCTGAATAGACCATGTACATTTCTGAGCGCGTCTCCTGGGATGGGTGTCTTCCCTGCCATGTCGGGTCCCACCCCCACCCCCACACACGTGTGGGAAAGGAAGGGGGCGTGAGTCGGCCATCCCTGCAGAAAACCACGGGGAGACAGACGACGAGTGTGGTAATCAGACTCTCAGAAACCAGCGTGGTAGCCGAAACCCTTACAGGGCACCATCCTGTTGTGGGAAACTGTGGGACACTGCAAGGGTTTGGACCATCCTGGGAAGGCCTCTGGCTGCCACCA
The DNA here is from genome assembly GCA_004026585.1 of Noctilio leporinus. Taxonomy (NCBI): domain Eukaryota; kingdom Metazoa; phylum Chordata; class Mammalia; order Chiroptera; family Noctilionidae; genus Noctilio; species Noctilio leporinus. Next base: position 66,320 of record PVIW01002790.1, on the reverse strand, counting down.
AGACTCATATGTTATCCCCAAAAGGAAATTATTTCTAACAACGTGGTGTGTTTATCGTAAAGCCTCTGGGCATGTGCGCAAGAACAAACACAGCATTTACATACCTATTATCGATTCACTGATTCACCAGGCACTTGACACAATGAGGCAAATGCTTGACTGAACAGATGGGTGTTAGAAGGCTCCCTGAGGGCATGTCTCCATTAAGGGGGGCGGGGGGCACTAATGCCCCCCATCACATCTGCGCGCACATTCCCATCAGTGTAGTCACTGCTGCGGTGGCAAAAGGGTCCCTTCTTGTCCCCGAGGACCCGGCGTGAATGAATTGAGCTATTTCCAGATCCTTCCATTTTTATCTTCTGTCTGAAATGTACCCCCACCAATAGTAGATGATATCCTGTGATTATTTTTCTTGTACTCATTCACTGGAAAACGGTCTAATGTTTTTTTGTTTGTCTGTTTGTTTCATTTGGCTTGTGGTGGGAAGGACAGATGACATGCCCTTTGAACAGTGTGGTTTGGTTTGTATAGCCTATGGTGCCAAGTGAAAATGGCTGGAGGAGAGGAAAACGGGAAAACCAACTGCGATCTCAGGAGTCAGGAGGAAGAATGTAACGTTATAATCCCTGATAAAAGATGGTTCACCTTTCCCTAAGCTCAGTCATGGTCCCTGACACTGAAGACGGACACACTGAAGTCCGTGTCAGACACCCCTTTCCTGTCTGCTGGACGTAGGTACATCGCTCTGGACCATGTGATTTTGTCACACCAATTCAACATTTAAAAAATAATTTTAAGCCCTGGCTGGCGGCTTAGGCACAGTGGATAAGGCACTGGCCTGCGAACCCAAAGGTCGCTGGTTCGATTCCCAGCCAGGGCACATAACCAGGTTGCAAGCCAGGTCTCCAGCCAGGTCCGTGGCTGGGGGCAGGTGAAAGGCAACCACACATGGATGCTTCTCTCCCTCTCTGCCTCTCTCCCTTCCCCTCCCTCTGAACAATAATTTAAAAAATATTTTTTTTGAAAAAGAAATTTTTTTGCCAAGTCTTGAGGGGTGCCCTCACAAGTCCCTCGTAAATGGAGCCATGTTCGGGGGTCATGGTGCTCTGACACTTTGTATGTCAAGAGAGATGAAGCTGCACCGTGAAGCAAAACCTGGATGGAGCAGCTCTAGGGACGGTCGTACATCGGGCAAAGGACTATGTTCTTCCAGGTCTGCAGGGATCTATAGTTGTGACAGAAAGGGAGAGCAGGCTCCTGGAGTTCAGCTCTGAGGCTAACGCGCCCATGGGAGTGTGTGCACACAGCTGATCATCAGGTAGGAGGATAAACGTAACCAAAAAGCAAAAGCAATGAAAGGTCATTTCAGCATTGCCTTGCATCCAAATACGCGCGTGAACCTAGCCGACAGTTTTGTCAAGTCAGGCATGAGGGGTGGGAATTCAGGTTATTTCTGTTCTCCTCTGTCTTTAAAGACTTTCAGCGGTGTTTAACCCAAATATACATTGATTAAATGGGAGATAATCTCATTCTGGGCAAATCCCTTATGACACGGCCTGTGCTTTTATTTTCTTTATTAACTTTTTTAAAAAGCAGAAATAAAAGGAAAGAAAAACAGCATTTCTGTACACTTGTGTACAAAAGGTTTCCCTGGCCACACTGCCCAAGTTCTTAGTTCTCAGTATAGCGAAGTAGCACAGAATCTTTTCATGTACAAAGCACTCAAATATTATGGAATGTGTATTTTAAATGCATGTTGCTGTGCTCACCTGGGAGAGAAGCCAGATTCCAGGGTTACTTTCCTTGTTTCTACTTATCATCCACACTACGAGGTATTTCCTATTGTTTGAGTATTTTAGGCTACACATTTGGAATTGCTGATTCTAGGGTAAAAAGAGGCCTGCATGTTTTCCTACTGAAGCACAATTATTTGAAAAACCTTATGTTCCTGTACTTTGTGAGTCACTCAGTCAAAAGTAACTGTCTCAAGTGTAACATTATTTTTTGCCAATCCTCAATAAATTTGGATATTTACTTAACACACAGAGCACAATGGATGTAATAAGTATCATGTATTCATAGGAGCACCTAACTTAAACAGGACTTGAGCAATAGTTAAATAAGCCTGTAATTAATTAGAAATGTAGCGTAAATCTAAGCTGTTCTGGAAGTACCCACTGTTAACAAGTTCATATATATACTTCTCCGCCTCTCTGTGTACATTTGAGTATTTAATTTTACAAATAGGGTTCAAAACCTAGATACCGTTTTGCTTTTTTACATAACACTGTATCATGGATATGATATCTTATTTGTATGTGTATCTATTTTTGAAGTAACTACCGCCATTTTTCCTTCTTATCCACATTTCTTCATTCTGGCATTGAGTACTTCCGTAGGGTGGAGAGGGATGCAATGCTGATGTGACTCCGTTAGATTCTGCGCTGCTTTTGAGTCAATTGGCCTGGAAGAGGAAGTCCAGCGGGGCGTAGTCAATGCAGGCGCCCAGGACGGCCCAACACTGAGGTTCTAAAACACCCAAGAGCCAGGGCTGCGCTCTCTCCCACTGCCCCGGGGCCCCGAGAACCCACAGGGTCAGTTAGGTCTTGGGTCCTGGGGTGACCACAGAGCATCTCTGAGCTGGGCCCAGCCAGTCACATCACAGGATGCCAGCCCAGCTCACAGAGAATGGGGGTGGAGGGGAGCAGTCTGCACTTGCTCTCTTCTGTCACTTCCTCTGTTTTCTAACGGACCCTACTGCATATTTCACACCGAATGAGCTCTCGGAAGAGAAGACACAATCCAAAGCCGGAAGTGGGCATGATTCTCCCTCAGTGGCTGTAGTATTTTGAAATAATAATATAACCTATTACCTGAACCAAATCTTTTTTTATGGGCATGTTTTCTTGTTCCATGGGCTCTGCAGCCCCAAAGGACCTGCAGAATAATGTCACGTGCGATGTGCTTTCCCGACAAGTTCAACCGTAGTTTATCCCCGCTATTTGGACAACCACAAAGAAACCGGTTATTTGGGGCAAGGCAGAGGGTTTGTTCGGAGTCACTGGAGAACACTGCCTGGTAAGGAATTCCCTCCTTTCTCCATCATGGGCGGACGGGCAGTGCTTGTGGGAGGATTAGACCAGCGTCTCAAAGACGCTAGACCCGGTCCTGCGGAGTTAAACCGTAAGCAGAGTCGCTCTGGTGGCCGGCCACCTGGGAGCATTTCTTTTTCTTCATTTGTCATTCTCCACAGAGCGAGAGAGGGGGAGTGGAATACAAATTATATACCAGCTCATGGAAACAGTTTTGGTTCACTTTTTGGACGGTAATACCCTGACTCTTGCTTTAAAAAAGAAAATAGTGCTTTGTTCTACTCCTAATTCCGATGAAGCTGTTTCTTTTCCCAAGGCTAGTGTTGGGGCAAATGCCTCTGTATGGCACTTGCTCAGGTGGTGCTGTTTCTGATGGAGTTTGTGGTAGGAAGGAATATCCAATTAAGCAGAGTCCGCAGTTTGACTTTCTGGTTACATTTTAGAGAATCCGGGGTCTGGTGCTGGCCACGTGGTGCATTGGGCGGGGGGGCATTGCAGGTTGGGTTGGGGGTCTGTGTCCAGCTTTCTGCCCTCAGCTGCCAAAGTCACGTTCGCTGAGCACGCCAAGACTGGCTCCTACCTGCGTCTTGGTCAGTAACCCACCTTAGCTTTACAATCACAGAGCGACTACTGATTTTGGAAGAGAATACTTAAAAAATGCCAGAGCTATCTTATTTAAGTGTTGTCAACTTAGTGTTCTCATCAGGCACCATCTGACCTTGTGCATAAACACATGGCACGTTACATGAAATGAGATAAGAGAGTCAGTCTCCCATTTGTCACTTCACTTTTCTTGGATGAGCACAATGAGAGGATTGTGGAGACCAAAGTAAAACCCACTCATTCCTGAGATGAAGTTCCATCTTTCATAAAGAATTGGTGTCGCTGCAGTGGGACACATTCCCTCCCCAGAAAATTCTCTCTGCCCCGCTTGAAAGTTTAAGCCGATGACGCAGCAAGAAACTTTGTTCAAATAAAGCAGAGGTGGAAGAGTTGAAGCATAGGTAAAGGGGGCATCAGGAGAGACAATGTGTCCCTGGCTGGTGGCTCAGTGGATTGAGCACTGGCTTGAGAACCCAAGGGTCGCTGGTTCGATTCCCAGCCACAGCATGTAACCAGGTTGCAAGCCAGGTCTCTAGCCGGGTCTGTAGCTGGAGGCAGGTGAAAGGTAACCATACATGGATGCTTCTCTCCCTTTCTTCCTCCCTCCCTTCCTCTTTCTCTAAAAATAGTGAATTAGATCTTTAAAAAAAATAAGAAGAAAGGAAGGACAGTTTGTTCTGTTTTCTAGATTAGCCTCTCCTGTGCAGGGAAAACCCAGGGATTTTGTTGTTGTTTATGTTACTATGTTTCGATTAAAGATGTCCCAATCTTTCCCAGTTGTCCTCCCTGCTGTCCCCTCTCCCACAGTCAGTCTCCACCCTGTTGTCCATGCCCACGGGTCCTTTATACTTGTGCCTTGAGTTATTCCGTCCTCCTCTTCCCCCCTTACCTCTCCCTCCCCTCTGGGCCTGTCCATCTGTCCCTGGTTTCCAGGCCTCTGGTTCTATTTTGCTCATTTGTTTATCTTGTTCATGCGGTTCCTCTTCTAGGTGAGATCATACGGTATTTGCCTTTCATCACTGGCTTATCTCACTTAGCCTAATGCTCTCCAGTTCCATCCACGCTGTCCTGGAGGGTAGGAGTGCCTCCTCCTTTCTTCCCGCTGGGCAGTGTTCCACTGTATAAATGGACCAGTTTTTTTGATCCACTCGTTTCCTGATGGGCACTGAGGCTGTTTCCAGCGCCTGGCTGTTGTAAACAGCACTGCTATGCACATAGGGGTGCGTAGGTTCTGAACTGGTGTTTCAGGTCCTTAGGGTGTAATCGCAGCAGTTCGCATGGAGTGCTCAGTGACATCCGTGTCCATCTGCCTTGCTCTCTGGATCCCCCAGGGGGGTGCCTATCATGTGCCTACCTTGCAGCCCTGTTGGAAGGCCTGTTGGAAGGCCACCTGCATCCCCAGGGCCCAGAGGGAAGTCAGTGGCTGCCACCCAGGGAGAGAAGGAACAAATCCCTGGGCAGAAGACCGGGACGTGGCGCCTGGGTGCTGTGGGCCCTGGAGGAAGCCCTGCCCCTGACTGTGGCACCCCTGTTTCCACAGTTCCTGCACCTCGTGTGGCGGCAGAGGCTGCATTAGCCTCAGGCATGCTGTGGTCTGGGCTGCGTTAAAACAGACTTCCTCTATCCCAGAGTTAGGGTCTGCATCCCCCCCTGCCTTGCCCTACCTTTGGACGCCTTCCGGTTCAGAATATCTTAGCATGGAACTGGCTTATTTCACACACATTAAGAAAGCCCCATCAACCATCTGCGCGCGTGCCATACGTACATACACTTCTTACACGTGTGACTAGGACTTCGCTAGGTCTTTAGGACCCACGGACCATGTGTTCTGTGTATGTGTTTCATCAATCATGGATCAATCTAAAAACATTTCATCAAAGTGCTACACGGCCCCAGCCTGGCAGAAATTCAGGAGAAAGCACCCACCCACAGCGGGTTTCAATTTACACACTCTCGCCTTTACAAAGGAAACGTTCCGCTGTTACTGAAGGTTGTAACTTCAGCTGGGAGGTCCATTTGTCTCCAGCTCACACGCACGGGAGAATTCTCCCAGACGTGAGGGTTTTGCTGAAGAGTGTGCGTCTCTCAGGAGGGCACCAGTCACGCACGAGTGTGTGTAGCTACCGCCAATTCACGCTGCAAACCAATGCTTCGCTGGTTACCGTTTGGAAGAGCTGTTCAAGTGGGAAGTAAGTGACCGGCATGGTGGGAGTCCCGGTCCAGGGGTGTGGATTGCTGTGATTTATTGAGGCCACATCCATATCCACCGTGTGCACTGGATTTGATTCCATTTCAGTCCTTAGAAGTTGCTTTTCTTTGTTTTTTTAAGATTCTATTCATCGTTTTTAAACAGAGAAGGAAAGGAAGGTGGCAGAGAGGAAGACAAACATCAATGTATGGCTACCTTTCACCTGCCTCCAGCTGGGGACCTGGCTGGAGACCTGGCTTGCAACCTGGTCATGTGCCCTGGCTGGGGATCGAACCAGCGACCTTTGGGTTTGCAGGCCGGTGCCTTATCTACTGTGCTTCCAGCCAGGGCTTATTTCTTTAAATACTTAAATTTCTGAAAGATATACATTCATGTATATTTAAAATAGATGCCTACAAATATATTTAAAATATACATAGAAATATGTTTGCAAAGTGACCCCCTAGAGCAATGTATCTGGAAGAGCCCAGTCTTCAGAACAGGAAACCCCTAATTTGTGCCCCACTGTGTCCCTCAAGGCCTCATGGGAGGTTTGTGTGACCTGACGTAACTTTGTGTTTGTTCCTCTATTAAAAAAATAACAATACACATCTCAGGTGACAATGATAATGATCATAGTTCAAGTGACGACGTAACTAAGTAACTTCGGCAACTTCTCCAAATGCCCCGCAAATCCCACTTGTACATTTATAAATAAGCCCTGAGTTCTCTCTCTCTTAGACATGTCTAAGAATTAATCTTACTAATACTTGTAAACTACAACTGAGCAGAGCCAAGATGCCATCAACGTATCTATCACTAACTGGAGTAGAAATAAAAGTGGGAATTGTGCAAGGGGATGCGTCGATCTGCGCGCATTCCTCATGAGTCTCAGAAAATGTTCGATATGCTGGTAAATTCACTGTGAAGACCTGGAACTTTCCTCCTGCCCTGTGTCCATGTAGGCAATAGGCATGTGTGGTTAGTAACACGTAAATATTACACCGATGCTTGTGTGTAAAACAGGGGTAACTGAGCACCTAGGGAAGATGTAACCCTGTTTATGCCGCCTGACTATTGTCAGTGTCGCAGTCTCTGGTGCAGAAGACACCTGCTCTGCCCAATAATACAGTGCGGATTCCCAGCGAAACAGGTTCTCCAGCAAGAATGGAAATGTTTCTCCTACCTTCTTTTTAAAAGGAACTGCATTTCCAGATTTGAATCACCATCTCCTTACTTGCTATGTAATCCTTGGCATCATGATAACCAACACAAAGACTTGCTGTGAGAATTCAGGCAGAAGATGGGAGCAAGGCGCTTCACATGATATCATTTCGCTAGAAATGATAAGTATCTGCACGTATTTTGATCACTGTGGTCACCGTTTACCTGCGTACTCCACTGAGCAAACCTTCCAGCTTAGGAGAGACAGAACCTTGGAAGCTGTTAGAGGAAGTGCTCTAGTTCAATGCCTAGATGACGGATTACTAAGTCAGAAAGTTTCTTTTCCCTCTGAGCAAAAATCAGGTTCAGAGACTGTCCCCACCTTGTGCCTTGTTCCTGGTACCATTTCTCTGGTCTCTGCACGTGTCTTCCCTGTTGCCTGGTGACAGCCCTCCGCCCAGATTTTTAAACCCCACTTCAAGGGTCCTGGAACGTGCCTGCCACCTGATGTGTGTGGAAGTCCGCAGCTGAGTTCTGTCACCCGGTTCAACCTGCTTGTCTGCACAGGCCTGGTTTTCTGGATTTGTCTCCCTGCTTCCAACGCCTTATTTTGCCTGCCAGGTGCGCCGTCTGTGCCTGACTGAGCTGAGCCTTGTTCCGCATTTTCAGGGGCAAGTTTCACGCCAGTCAGTCCCCTTTCATGTATGTTTTGTCAGTCTAGCTTTGTGCACATGCATGTGGCAGGCAGACAGGACAGGCCCCACCGCCCCCCACCGCAACTCCGATGGGGGTGCAGCTGCGCCTTCCACCCCCAGTCAGACCAGGGAAGCTCCCCACATGGGCAGCCGGACTCCCTTGAAGCGGAGATGAAAGGCAGAAGGCGGAAGCTTCTGCAGAATCACATCAACTTCGCCTTCCCAAAGAGCCCTTTCTCCACAACGGAGCAGGTTACGGACCAAACAGCACGTCATCAGGTGCTTTCAGACTCCGGTTGGATAGAAAGAGTCACACCATGAACTCGCATGTTTCTGACCACTGCCCGAACGCTGATGGTGTCTAACGTTTCCTTTTCTGACTGTTGGACTGTTCAAGAGGATGTGACTTTCAACATAGTGGCAAGGTTCTTCGCTCAACAAGTGTCGATGTGGAAAAGCCACGTGCTTGGTGATGCGTGTGGACCATGTTCAGCATCCGGGTTTGGGGGAAGCAGGCAGAGTAGCTATTTCTCATCGGCCCCCAGGTGTGGTTTCATCTGAGAGAGGGTCCTCGTCCTGCAGAGCCAGGCTGCACACGCGTGACGGCCACTAATGTTACCTGTGAGCCGGGCTGCAGCCACCCTGGTCAGTCCCAACGGTCCAGCGGAAAGTGCACGCGGGTGGCAAGTGCAGATTTGTGTCCACACGCCTCCTGTTGCCTCGTCAGATATGTGCAATGATTTTAATGAGCACACCAGTCTCAAGCTCAAAGGAGAATCTAAAACTAGGATAAGCGACGAAAGCAAAACTAAAGGATTATCAGAATTTAAATAAAAATTTAATTATCACTTTATTGTCGCCAGTTCCTTCTGCATTATTGTTCATCATGAACTAATTTGCAATGATTAACATTTTATTCCTTTTCAGTATGGCAACACCACATGCACAATTGTCTTCGGAATTCAACAGTGATTATACGGATTATTATTTTCAAAACTCCAAAACTGTTGATTTTTTTTTTTTTATTCTCGTAGAAGGGTATCTATTTTAGTCACTAAAATAATAACAAAAGCTTCCTACTTATGCACCTGACAGTCATAACCCATCTTATCGCCTATTGTTCTTTTTGGAATAATAGCATTAATTAATTGTCAGAATTTGGCGAATAAATGGGCTCATCATTTCCATCAACTATAAGACAAGGAGATAACTAGCTCCTTCTAGAATTCAGCCTTTTTTTCTGAGAACTTTTCAATCCATGGAATGCTATTGACAGCACCTCACCTATGATCATGAATTTGCACACATGCATGCACATACACCTATACTCACAGACACGTACACACACATCCATGCACACATATGCTCTTACATGCACTCACACACATACACTCACAAAACAAATGTTTTTTAGGCATGGGAAAATGAAACAAGAATATATATATATACATATATATATATATCACAATCTTTTAAAACAAATAGGTATTAGATGAGACTTGGATGAATTAGAAAAATGACATAAATCTGTATTTTATTTTTAACAATGCAAAGTACCTTGTGTATATTCCAGGATGAATGGAAAAGGAGAAAAGTCTTTGCGTGACTTTGTGCCAGTTACTTCATCTCACTAGTTCTCAAGTCTTTCATTGATGAAAAAAAAATTTTTTTAATGAAAAAAAAAAAAGGGCTAATCATGACTTCACAGGATTCTCCTGATGGTCGCGTAGAACACGTGCAAGGTACTATGTTGCGTGCATACGTGGTCACTCTGAGCCCTTTTTATTATGAACAGCATTGAGAGTGGGGTGCTACTGATTCCCGTTACCGATGAAAAGACGGAAGGTCAGGTCCATCAGCTATTTAAACAATTGCACGCAACGCCGTAACAGGGTTGCAAATCTAACCCTAATCGTTGGTTCTCAGTGGCTGCCTTCCATGGCGAGAGCTGGGTCCTTTCTCCCACCTGAAATGTGGGACTCCCTCTCTCTACCTGCTCGGGTCCGATGGGGTGCGCTCTTGGCGCCCAACGGGATTGAACCTCATCTGATACAAAAGTCCCCCAAAAAGTTTGCCACGTTTGCCATCGATGAATCGTGATGTGTAAGTCGTGCGGATACATTCACACAGGTGTACACACACGTACTTTTAATATTGGGCCTCTCACTTTTGCTTAACCACTTAATTTTCTTCTTTACACTTAAAACTATGCCAACATCACTTTTAAGGCTTCATTTTTAGAGTGGTTTTAGGTTCATTGCAAAACTGAAAAAGAGGTTCAGGGGTCCCCCACAGACCCCCTGTACCTACTCATGCACAGCCTCACCTCATTATCATTATCCCCCACCAGAGTGGTTGGTTATAATCAATGAACCTACGTTGACACATGATTATCCCTCAAAGATCACAGTTTATCTTAAGTTTCATTTTTGGTGTACCTTCTAGGAGTTTAGAAAAATTACAATGACATGTGTCGACATTGGAATGTAAAGTTTACTTAGTTACTAACATCTACGTATTATTAATGGTACTGTAGACTGATACCTTAAAAACTGATGTTTTTCATCCCTTTATTCTTTTACTTTTAGTTAAAGTAAAATTGATTCACTTTCAGAATACATTGTACATCTTACTTCTGATACACTGAATGCAAATGACATTTTTCTTCATAAGTAGCCATCGTAACGTAGAGATCGTTTTCAGTTTTAATTGGAGCAAGAGGTACATTAATGCTTCCACTGGCAACCATCTTTGAGCAGGAAAGCTCAGTAAGACTCCCTATCCATCTTTCTGCCCCAGCGGTTCATCATAGTGCCTTTCCTACTTGCTCCACTAGGTAGAGTTCCACCTGGCGCCATGGACTCATTTTTAAATTGCAAGTGGAATCTTCACAGTGACCCGTGTTCATAGCCTGCTTTCTCCCCTTTGCAGATGAAAGAATACCATGCTTGACTCAGTTTGAAGTAAATAAGCCTTTTCATGAGCAGATGAATTCAGCCACAGCATTCCTTGGATTTTGGAGGTACGGGTGTGTTCATCAGAAATGAGTCAATGGGGAGCAGGCAGAAGTGATACCCAGTTTTATTACATTTCCTTTCAACGGCAGAAGTGGGTGGCCGGTACACTGGGACTCCCTATCCTTCCAAATACGCGTTCAGAAAGTTTGCCGCGCTAGCAAGAATTGGCGTAGGTCAAGGGACGGTTGAACTCGCATTAGAGACATCTTTTCCGATTCCCTTTTCACTGAAGCACACGCAGTGAAGATTGTGTCTTCCATGCCTGAACATTATACATGCTTTGAATTGTCCTTAGATTACATTTGAGGAAGTAATTTAACATCATCTATGAAACTATTGGAATATGTCTAGTTCAGGGTCCATAAAATGGCTTTGTCAACTTTTATAGGCCCTCTAGGCTGTGCAAGTATAATTTGGAAGAAAATTTATGAAAACATTTATATTTGTTTCTTCAAAATAGCTGTCTTTCCTGTGCAAATCAATTACTGTTCTAATAAAAATGTTTCCTCTCCCTCGCAACATGTTTATACCAAAGTCTTGCAATGCTTTACTCCCGCCAGAAATCTGGGTGGGGAGTTCAGAAGGTGGGAGGACCAGGAAGACAGGTACGCAGTGCAACACTGCCCTTCTGGATGGGCCTAGAGAAGCCAAGACGACCCAAAATAACACAGTAAGGTGTCTGATGACCCATAAGATAGGACAGATGCTAGAGGTACATAGGAAAACCACACCTATTTCTTCAGTCAAGAATGTGTTTTTTTTCCATCGGGTATAACATGAAAACAAGAACCCCTCGAATTGTGAAAGAAACAGGTGCACATCATGCTTCCATGACGGCTCTGTGAAGGTGGGTCCCGACACACGTGCTGCCCTGGGGAGCCTGAGCCCAGCTGTCGTGAGACTGGCGTTGGCCGAGTCACCTGCCTGCTGGCCCGGACAGTCACGTTCCCACGTCTTTGGAAAGACCAGCCAAGGACGCTGCATTTGAGTGGTGGAGCTGGCAGCAGCCCTCTGACCCTGGGAGGGTACAAATTCAGAAGGAACGTGCTTCTCCCTCGGGCATCAGAGGCAGCAGAGAGGGGCAGGAAGAGCAGCGGGTCCTGCTCCCCAGCTCCGTGTGGTGCCGCCCATCCCGCCGGGGCAGCACAAGGTGGGGAAGTGTCCCTCTATCCCTTAATCATTTGTTCCTTCCATTGAGTTTCTTAATGGTCAAGGCTATTTACCAGGAATAATTAAATGAGAGCCATTAATAGAAACTCAGGTTCTAAAAGACAGAGGGAAATAGAAGTGTCAGCCAATGGTCTGTATTTTTCAATTTATTCAGTTGGAAAAACACTGAATTTGTCTTTATGATTCTGAATACATATATATACATATATATACACACACATTAATATATATAACTTATATATTATGTAAGTTATAGAAGAACTACATATATGAACTCAAAGGAAGCACATTTGCACATTTTTAAGTTCATTTTCTTCGAAACTTCATGTTCCACATTCTCACATATCTCGGCTTATGAAGGGGGCGGTGGAGGAGGGATTTTGTAAAAAGCCAACACTGGACTAAGGAAGCCACACACCCATCCTGCCCCTGGGAGACCTCAGTACCTGTCCGCGTGCAAGTGGCTCCCTGGCTGATTTATGATTTGTTTGTGGAAAGAGGAGGGTCGGAGGAGATTTCTCTAGCAGCTTCTATAATTACACGACATGATAATCAGAATTAGTGTTTTTTAATTCCATGTTGCTTATTAGGTGCCCGGTGGATAGATGGCTTCTACAAGGTGTGAGTTCCTACCCACAAGAAATTTTAATTTACCTTCACTTTATCCTTGGGCTCTTTGTTTCAGTGTGCCATTTAAAACAGGAATGATGCTGTAAATTATAAGTAAGGATACAAGTTGGACATCATAGCAAGAGAGATCAATGTCTTAACGTTTTCCCCCTTTTCACTAAGAACATCTTTAAAGTTACAGAGATGCCGTGAAATAACAAGACGCGTTTGTGGTCGCTCTGGAAACTTAGGAAAGCAGAACCAACTTTCGAAGAACCCTTGGCAAATGGGGAGAAGGTGGAATCATATTGCTGAGGGGGGTGAGGGGAGAGGGGAAATCCAAGCGTGTTTAGCAGAAAAGTGGAGAGGAACTAATCCAACGTCACAGAAATCAAGACAACAAATTCAGCAAATGAGACAAGAAACTAGTGCCTGGCATGTTGGAAACACTACAGGAGGCGTGACTGGCAACCAGCGGCCGTCAGGCAGAATCCACAGCAAAGAGTAGGTAACGCCAACTTCTAGACTCATCTCAGGGTCAGGTGTAGGTCAGTCTGGCTAAGTATCTAATTCCGATCTTAGAACTAATTAAAATTCCGATCCACATGCGGAAACCCTGGGCTGGTGCACCATTGTTCCCATTTAAATTTTGCGTCTAAGCGAACTGAGCTCCCATGTTTGAAGCAACTTACACGAAAATGGTTTTAAACATCGCAAGCCTTTTTGGTAAGTAGTGATACCTGCTTTTCAAATTACTTCTGCGTGTATCACCGCCACAGTCACGGGCACAACCTGGAAACTGAGGCCGGCCGGCTACGTAGGCCAAGGCAAGCGTACCTCCCTCTGCTGATCATATTTTAGAAACGTTTTCTGCAGCAGAGACGCCGCTTGGTTCTGGGGGTTTACGGCCCGGACCCTCCACAGGCCTGCTAGGCTCCGTTGAAACACACGCCCGAGCTCCGTGGTAACAGTCGCCCTCCCCTTGGAATGCCCAGGAGGAGCACGGGAGAGGCCGTGGCCACCGTCCAGCAGGGCCGCCTGGAGAGAAAGAAAACTAACAACAGCGGAGTTGCTGCAGGTCCTGCAGATAGTTGAGGACGCAGGGAAACGCCCCTGAACAAGATCAGTGGGCGGCCAGCGCTCCTGGGACGGAAGAGACCCGTCGGTCCTGGTGGGAGGTGTCCATTGGCAAGAAAATGGGGGTGTTCCGGAAGAATTTTTATAGCGTACCGGGGTCCAGCAGGTTAGACTCCTGAGGGACCCTGGCCACAGACAATCTGCGCCCAACCGCAACTCTCGCCTAGAGGCCTTTGGGGCGGGCCGCAGGGGTGCTCAGAGGGAATGCTGGGGTGCAGCAAGATCTGGGGTGCGTGCGTGAGAGAGAGGCGTTCTGCTCTGCTCCAGGTTCTCTAGGGTCTGTCGTTGGGTGCATGACAAGGATTTGGGGGAAACGCGCCATCGTGATGGTTTCCCGAATTTCTTCTGTCCTTTCTCTTCTTCTGGTCCTCCTGTTGACCAGTCGCACCTCGTGTGCTGGTCCCACAGTCTCCGATAACCTTTTCAGTCTTCGTTCCCTCTGATTTTCATAGTTTGAGAACCACTGCTACCCCCCCCACCCAAGCTCAGAGTCTTACATCACCTCTGTCCAGTGACAGCCTGTCGGAGGCACTGGTCATTTCGGTGACCGTGTCTTTACCGCTGGCATTGCTTTTTGGTCCTTTCTGAGCACTTCCGTCCCTCTGCTCATTTAGCTCCTCCGTGAGCCTCAGCACAGGAGAGCCTCAGCACAGCCCCACTGTCGCTCTAAATTCCTGGTCTGACAGCGACATCACCCCTGTCACCTCCGGGGGCTTGCTCTGCTTCTTCAGTGGGGATTCCTGCCTTCCTCCTGGACCACTTTGTGTGTCTCCCCTTGATGTCTGGGCAGAAGTGGCTCTGCCCTCGTCCTTCAGCTCCCGTGTCCAGGTTTCCGAGGGGTGGAGGGTGCACTAGTCCCTCGAGTAGGTCCCCTTGCGAGCCTGTGACTCTGGACTGTGACTTGCTCATGGTTTTCTGTCCCCCATTCTTACGAGGCACAGGAGGAACAGAGTGGACTTGATGAGATAGGCTTCTCCTCCCTGGGGGGCCTGGGACTGGCTGGAGCTGGGCTCTCCCCTCCCCCCGAGTCACTGAGGCCGGACCCCACAGGTAAGAGGCCTCGGGATGAGTTTCACCTGCAGGCCCACTTTATTAGGGCGAACAGATGGTTCTGGCGAGTTCCAAGATGGTTCCTTCCTCTCTCGCCCTGCTGGCAGCGTGGGGCGATGCCGCTCCACCGTGAACCGTGGGACCCTGGTCCAGCTCCTGGAAGCGCGACATTCCCGGGTACGTGGTGGGGAGGCCCCCCCAAAGACAGGTCCCTGGGGACCGTCTCCACCTGGGACTCCCTACGCGGAGAGCCTGACGGAGGTTCAGCTCCCCGGTGAGTGGTCCTCCGCTGCGTCGCCTGCCTGTCCTCCAAGTTTGGGGACGGTCATCTGCTCTGTGGCCTTGGCTTTCGTAAGCCGTTGCTTCTTCGGTTTGTCCAGTTGTCCTTGGGGCACAGCGGCGACTTCCCGGCTCCTTACATGGGCCATTTTAACAATGGTTTTAGATGGCTGAGACATTCAACTGAAGAACGTTTGTCTCTTCGGGGGATATTTAATACGTCAGAAAATAAATAGGTGGTTTGCCTTCCTAGAAACTGAAATTTACTAGAAACAAAAAAATGTATGCTTTTGTTTCTCAGCCTCAATGAAATACATGATTTATTTAAAATACTTAAAATGATATTTGATGTTACCAGCCTTTTAAGCTTTTTTTTCAGGGAATACTTTTCATGGGTCTATTTTGAGCCGTGAACTTGATTAGTGCTTCTGTTACCACAACTGGAAGACTAAACTGAGTGTTTTCACAGAGTTTCCAGTCGTTTTTTAAGTAATGGTTTTTATTTGTAGAATTCCCACATTGTCCTTTTTAGAACGTCTAGCTCTGTACTAATAATTTCTACTTCTGCATTGACTTCAGATATGTTTCCCTAGCTCACAGAGCAGTGGCCTAAGGCTCTTATCCGATTCTCTCAACAAGAGTTGTCTCAGAACCCGTGTCTCTGTTGGCCTTCCCTGCGAGGAAGGCTGCCCTTCTCACGTGTGGTGTGTGAACTCATTTTCATTGCGTCCTGGGTGCTGACGATAATACGTGGTGCAGAATCTGGGTTTCGCCTTCACTCCCTGGAGGGTGCTGACGGTTTATTTCTGGAGGCCACGGGCTGATGTGCAGATGGCCGGGCGTGCCCATCCTGCGCCAGGTGGCGGCCGGTCCAAGCGCAGCTGTCTTTGCCTTGGCCTTGGCTGCGCGACCTGGCCCTGTGTCTTTAAACCCGTGCGGTGCCGGCAGGGCCGGGACTCTGCAGGTGGGTGAGAGGGCAGCCCACGGGGCACGTGGGGGTCGCACGTGGGGCTGCGTGGCTCATGGGCTTCTCTACAGAAGGCAGCTCCGGCTTTCACCTGCGCCCCTGCCAGCACCTGCTGCCACGTACTCCGGCCTCTGGCATCTTTCCGTCATCCCCTGGCCAGGCCCCGCCAGGCCTTCTGTCCGAGCCGGCAGACCGTCACGCGCGCCCCTCATTCCACGGGTGCGAAGCCGTGAGACGGGGCAGACAACCCGGGGCGTCCCCTGGGACGGCCACCGCGCCACGGGTGCCCATCTGCACCGCCCAGCTGCTGGTGTTGACCTCCGAGGGCCCTCACGTCGTTTGTTCTGTTTCGTTTTCCTCTGTGATCTAGCCAGGCTGTGCAGGTCCCGGGTCCCCATGGCAGACGGGGCACCCCCGGAAGGTGCACATTCTCAGGAGGTGGTATTTCCCATCTACGGTGAGATACATGGTTGCAGGAGGGAGTCCGCCGAGTTTTGAAAAGCGATGTTTGTAGCTTCACTTCCCGTGGGGGCTGCGTCAGGACTCAGCCCAGCCCGGAACCTGGGTGGGACGGGGCCTCCGTCACCGCCATGGCCAGGGCGTGACGCAGCCCAGCCGCTGGGCCCGCAGCGGGACTTGGGGGCGACCTACTTGCACGTGTGCGCGTGAGGATTTCTCCCAGGGCTACTCGGTGTGGATTTGAGCGGCTGTTCTCTTCTGGGAGTTGAACGGACAACTCTGTCTCGGGGAGCAGCTCCAGTTAAAAACGAAAGAGGTTTCCATAAAAACATAACGTTTAAAAGCAGATGTCGCTCTATGGGGCAACCTCCTTTCCAACTAGGAAACCAGCCCTTCCAAGGACGCATGTTCATGGTCCGTAACTTGCTGCTGGGCGGGGCGTGGGGACGCGGGGAAAGGATTTTCTGCTAGTTGAGAGCTTGATCATCAAGTGCAGCGGCCGCGTCCCCCCGAATTGAGTGCTGAGGTTCCAAGAAATATTTTTGATCGGCTCGCTGACGGCTGCGGGGTTGGCAGCCTCTACGGGCCGTGCTGCTCATGGCTCAGAGCCAGCGAATGGCTTTCATGCGCACAGCAGTGATAGTATCGATGGGGTTGTTCATGTCCGTTCCCAGGATACATATGGGGAGGGGGTTGTGGCATCAATAAGTTCCGAGTGTGATTCTGGTCCTAGCAGTCCTGCAAAGCCTGTGGCTGCCCTCAATAATCGTCCTGTTTTTACATGTTAGACCCCGCGTGCCGGGGTTCAATGTTGTACCGCCCACATCAGCTCCTGTGTTTCACCCTGAGAACATGGACCCTCATTTTTGGTGTGGTTTCTCGAAGCCCGGAGTCTGAACATGAAGGCATTCTGTGCAAAAATGTTAGCATTGTTAGCATCCAAGTTGCCGTTGCCATTTTATGTTTCCTAGAACATGATGAAATTAAAAGGTTGTGTTTTTCTATGAAAAGGACATGATTTGCATAAAAGATCAAAAAATGTAATTGTTACAAATGCAGAATACAGGGGACGTTTTAACTTTTGACAAGGCTCCCCCACCCCCCATAAAATATAGCTGTCAATTTATGTCCTAGAAAAATAAGTATCAGCAGGAAAGAATTCTTAGCTGGAAGCATCAGTAGGTGTCTGGCCCACAGGAACCTGCTAGGGTCACTGTCACCACGGAGCATAATACGAATGTCTTAAACAGCAGAAGTGGATTGTCTTATAGTTCAGGAGGGTCAAGGTGAGAGGTCAAGGTGTCAGCAGGGCAGAGTCCTTCTTAGGTCCATGAGGGGCACGGTTCCTAACCTCTCCTAACTTCCAGGTATTTACTGGTAGCTACTGTGTTTCCTTGGTGACAGATACCTGTCTGCTACCTTCATTACGCAGCATTCTCCTGCCTGTGTCTAACTGTCCCGTTTCAGAAGGACCCCAGTCATACTGCATTGGGACACCTGCTAATGACCTCATTCTGACTAGGTGGTCCCCATGAAACCCTGTCTCCAACAAGGTCATCTTCTCAGGTCCTGGGGTCAGGGTGCCAATGCATCTTTTCTGGGGAGACTTAATTTGACCTGTAACTGCACTTCCATTTCAAAATAGCCTCCCAAACCAGGATATATGTGAGTTAGAGGATTATTTATGTATCATTCGCTCACTCTTACATATTTAGGTGATTTCCAAGGCTAACAATTCACTTCTGTCTGTCTCTATTCAATTCCTACTTGTTTTAGGGAAAAGAAATACAATGCTATAAAATTAATACAACATATTGTTCAATTCTCTCAAGGCTTATTTCAAAGAGACTAGCTCATTTTCTCTTTTCATTCAAATAACTAATGTTTGTGTACTTGGGGAACACGGGCTTTCACTTAAGAATTCAAGTAAGTTGGGTGTCTCTGGACATCTCTTTTGCAAATTAAGAACTTGCTAAGTGTAGGGAAGAAAATCAAAGCTTGAGTTTTCTAATGATCACACTTGAACAGTGATAAAAAAAAAAAATCCTCATTTATTAATGCTTTGAAAATACTACGCAGGCCTTGGATTTTCTAATTGTGACCTGAGTAAACATCTGTCACTAGTTTTTTGTTTTTTTTTTAATAGTACTATAATAATGAAAGTGAGACACCCTGGAGCGTCAGCAGTATGTCTCTGTCTTACAGTGTCAGAGTCTCTCGTCTAGAAAGCCCAAAGTCATGACTGTGCCTCTCACCCAAATGTAGATTCCGTGATGCTGAGGGGACCACAGAGGCACCAGCACAGTAGATACCATGTGACCTGGACTAAGATTTCATGCCACCACCCATGGAGGGAGAGCAGAACTTAGAGTCCCAATCCAACTCAGGATCTCCTGCTAACATAAACCATAACTTTCTGTACAGAAAGCCAGACTCACCCAGGATAACAATTACTTAATTTTATTCTTCTAAACACTAATTAATATACAGTGATCCTCGGTGTGGATAGAGAACAAGATGTCACTATGCTGTCCACAGAAGTAGCAAATATGCATAAAAAGACCACAATACCTATTGTAGTGACAGATAAAACAGACTTTAGGAAGGCCAAGACAAAAGGGGTTATTACACAGTCAGGAAAGGAAAAGTCCTGTGCAGGGACCCAGGTGTGTACACCTGAATACAGGTAATGTATTTCTCAGCATCCAGTAATACAAGAAAATTACAAAAGGTAAGGTTGAACAAGACTGGCAAACCCTTGACTTAGGGGACATTTTTAGAACATATATACACTGACTGGAGAATGCATATTCTTTTGAAGTTCCATTATATATTCATCAGCATAGACTCTGTGCTTGACTATAAAATAGATCTCCATAAATTTAAAAGAGCTGAGAACATACGATGTTTTCTGACCACAAGGAAACTGAACCAGAACATGACAAGAAGATATCTAGGAAAACCCCAGTGTCTGGAAATGACAACACATTTTTAAACAATCCAGGGGCCAGAGATGAGATCAAAAGAGATATCAGAAAGCATTCTGAAGTGAATGGCAAAAAAAAAAAAAAAAAAGCTGGTAATCGAAGACCTGGCTACTGCAGCTCAGTGGATTGAATGCTGGCCTGCAAAACCAAAACATTGCAGGTTCGATTCCCAGTCAGGGCACATGTCAGGGTTGCAGGCCAGGTCCCCAGTTGGGAGGGGTGGGGGTACAACAGACAACCACACATGGATGTTTCTCTCCCTCTCTTCCTCTCTCCCTTTCCCCACTCCCTAAAAATAAGTAAAATCTTTTTAAAGTACTGCTAATCAATATTCATAAGATCTTTATGGCAATTCACAGAGGGACCAGGGACCCAAGCATCCTCACTAAGAAGCCAGTGAAAGAAGAGCAGAGTGGGAGGAAGTAATAAAATTGCAGAAATCAATGAAACTAAAAAGCAGACGCATGGTAGAGAAATCAAAGAGAGCGGAATCTTTGAAAAGATCAAAATTTACACCTCCCTAAAATAGCCTGACAAAACAGTACCAGAACAAACGCAAGTCAATATATCATAAATAGCGAGTTTGTATCAGAGAACGCACGCAGTATCATTATGAAAATAGCTTTGACCTCAAAACTCTTTTTGAAAGAATTAAGGCTGTAAAGCAGTCAGCAATTAATGTAATTGCTTTTTCCATGATAAAGAAAGCCTTTCTTCTCTCTTAACATTTGAACAACTTCCTGTCCTTTGCATGGATTGGTACAGGCTGCGCTTCTTTAAAATTCAGAGGGCAGGCTAGTCTTGGATCTTATACTTATTTCATTTTCATCAGTCACTCTTTCCCCCAAATATTGCCCTTCCCTATTGGCTCTATTATTTCCTTTTGAAAATCTCAGCACTCACCAGACCTTCCAGATATCTTCTCATTTCTAGTCTATGTTTTCCAGCTTGGTTTCTCTGCATAGCATTTCTGTGCCATGTCTTCATACTGACCCTTCACTTTTTGGCTATGAATTGCTTACTGTTAAAATAGACACTAAAACTAATGTCAAGTATCACATTTTTAAGATTTGATTTATTATTTTAGAGAGGGGGGAGGGAGGGAGGCAGAGAGGGAGAGAAACATCCATATATGGTTGCCTTTCACCTGCCTCCAGCTACAGACCTGGCTTGCAACCTGGTTTTATGCCCTGACTGGGAATCGAACCAGCATCCTTTGGGTCCGCAGGCCAGCACCTATTTACTGAGCCTCCAGCCAGGGCCTCCTATCTTTATTTCTAGACATTCTATTTGCCTTTCAGATCTTATCAATCTTGGTAGTCCATTTTTACTCCCACTTTTAAAATATTCTTATACTTGTATATCTTTAATTTTCTGTTGTCATATGACTGTCTATGGGCAGTTTTTACAGATCTGAGGCCATAGTATTTTTGTTTGTTTTTATCTTAGTCATTATGGCTCTTGTGTATTTAATAATTTGTTATTCACGTTCCACTAGATTTTCTCTTTGGTGCTTCTTTAAGTCAGTTTTGAAAACTGCCTCTGCAGAGTATTGTTTTTTTTTTTTTTTTCAAGTGTACCACTTGTCTATTTTTTCTATTGGATTTATTGGGGTGATATTGGTTAATAAAATTATATAGGCTTCACGCATACAATTCTATAACACACCATCTGTATGTTGTATTGTGTTCGCCACCCCAGGTCAAGTCTCCTCCTGTCACCATTTACCCATTCCCTCTGGTGACCCGCGTACTATTGTCTGTGAGTCTGGGCTGGCTGGCTGTTGTTTTGATTTGATTTGATTTTTGCTTAATCCCTTTCTTCTTCAACCCCCTCTCCCCTCTGACAGCTGTCAGTCTCTCTGAGTCTGTTTCTATTTATTTGCTCATTGTGTTCACTAGATTCCACATATGAGTGAAATCACAGGTGCTTGTCATTTCTGACTGGCTGATCTCACTTAGCACCACCTTGTCTCTTGATAAACGCACATACTGGCAGTCAGGCCATGAAGATTAGGTCACTGACTCACGCAGCTGTTGGGCTGTGTTCTGTGCCAAGGACCCACGACTCCGTGCCAGGCAGGGAAGGCTGTCCCCGGGCACGGGTCCAGGCTGACGCTGCACCCCTGATCTTGGGGAGCTGTGAATTGTAAGTGGGAAGGAGAAAGTCTGACACTTACCGTGTCTCTCCCTTGTAGGCTGGTATGTCTCAGCTCATAGGATACAAAGAGTGAAAATTAGACTCTCTCCAACCCAGAGAGTCCACCTGGGAGACAGCGACTTTCTATACGAACCCTCCTCCTACCTTATGTATTTAACCTGGGACTCATAGCGATGCTGCTGTTTTCTTTCCTGGGGACACAAAGTCCTACCCGATACTAGGCACTGGAGATTTCCCTCTCCATCTCAGCAGTTTCTGCATTTGTGTAGAATTGTTCCTCATCCGCCTAAAGGCGTTTTCGTAGGAGGCAGTACTGTATTTAATGGGCATGTTTACATTTTTAAAAAATCTAATATGCATAACTGTTCTAACTGCTATGGTAGGTTCTAGATGGAGTAAGACAGCAGGTCCAAGACAGGAGGTAAAACTTAAGTGGGAAGTTCTATGTAGGCCTCAATCATAACAACAAGGGTCTCATGTGATCATGGCTGCGCAAGAGACTCCCTGGAGAGTTTTTAAAAAAAGAAACGAAAAACACGCCTTGGCTCTAGTCTAGACAGTTGATCCTGGGTCCTGCAGAGCGATTCTGCTGAAACGCGCCCCAGGGAGGTCACTCGCTCCAACTCCAGCTGCCAGCTACCAATGGAAGGGTTTCCCTCATTCAAGGGGACTCAAACATTTAAAAAGCCTGGCCCGCAGACCCCAAGACTGCATTGGAGGCTGCCTCCCAGCTGGTCTTCTGCCCCCACCTGGTCCTTGCCAGGCAGCCGATCCATGCAGCTCTGGTCATCAGTGGAAAATGATCAGCTCATAGTGCTGACACTGTAAGATTTGTTTTCCTGCCTCACTTTTGAATTGATAAGAAAAACTGATCTACAGTTTATTTTAGCTAACAAAGATTTCCACCATAATTCCCTGTCACTGCTGAAATTCCTCGTACAATAGTATATGTTACAAACTGAAAACTAAGATGATAACCAAAGGTTGACCTAGGAATTTTTTAGGGGAGCATTCATTACCATTACATAACTGCTTCATACACTGAAATCAATTCATATACCTACACATGCGTACAGAGAGAGGCCTTGTGACGAGTCATCCTGCTGGCCTTCCATTTACTAAAATGTTCCATCTCTCCCCAACCCCACCCTAAAATTTATAAGGATAATCATCTCTTGCATTTGATCTTTCTGTATTCCATCATAATGGAGGGCAATAGAAGCAAGAAAAATTGATACCAAAATATATGTTAGAAATAATCATTTTGTTTGAAAGCTCACTGTTCAGTCAAATAAAATAAATAAAGCAAAGTATGTAACCAAAGATTCATAATTATTTGGCTCTATATCTTAAAGTATCTATAAGATACTTGACTTGAAAGTCATGGATTTTTTTCTTAGAAAACTGCTAGAACTCTTAAATAAAAATGTCCTCTTCAACAAAGACACATTTAACTACTTGAAACATCTGAGTGGAAGAACTTAACTGGCTTTTCTTATACTATTAACTTCAAATATCTGCACCTCACTTTTCTAACTATATTTCATTGCCTGAAATTAGCTGTGATTTATATACGTGCAAGGTAGATGATAAAACTTCATATTGAGCCCTAGACTAGATTTTTTTTTTTTTTCAGGGTAAAAGTTTTATTAGACTAAATATTTTTAAGTCATGAGCATCTCGGGAAGCACACGATTTTTTATGATATGAATGTTGGCTACATTATTGGACCTGTTTCATAGAAGGGCTGTGAACAGAGACTCCCTTTAGAAAAATCCATCTTTCTCCATAGACAGTGACTATGATCCAGGATGACTATGTGTAACAAATGCTCCCCTGCATCCGGTCAGCAACTTTGATCTTGCCATAGATCATGGACGGGAGATACCCAAGTTACCTGCTGACTTGCATTTTCCCTCCAGAGATATAAATTCTTTGTGATTAAGTAGCAGTTGAAATTGCTTTCACGTAAATAGTAGTTTACTTTGCAAGAGCAAAAGTAGTAACCAGCCTCATATTTTCAGTTGAAGAGGACATCAAAGTCCATGTTTGAAATTTGCTAACCAGAAAAAATTTAAGGAGACAGTTTTTTAAACGCTGGTTGAAAAGAAAAAGCAAATAAAACACTTCAGCCAATTCTTGCTAGGAAAATATTTATCAATGAAGTTGATAGCCAAGTATTTTTCTCTCTTTTCTAGAGTGATATCTGTGGTTGGAGGTGCCTTGAGCCAAGAATTTTTCTCTCTTTTTCTAGAGTGATGTCTGTGGTTTGAGGTACTTTGTTTGGCTAATTCTCAAAATAGGTCAGCTACTGTTTGATTACTTCAATATCTTGTGTGTTGCATATTTTCAACTGACTTTTTGAGGGGTGGGGTAAATTCCAAGAGAAATAAGACATTAATTGATGCACATTAAACTGATTTAGGACTGTTTTCCTTACAGCATATAATTACAATTTTAAAGTTTTGGCTGGTCATTCTCTCATTATAGTTTTACTTTGCTTTTCCCTGATGGCGCATTTCCTTTTGCTTGTTGGCTTCTTGGACACTGAAATATCTTCTAGGTGAGGACTTTCCAGATTATTTTTAATTTGGTCCTTTGTCTTTTTCTGACTGATTTGTGATTTGTTTTGCACTCTACACAACACACACGGGGGCATATACACTATATATAGTTTTTATACATACTCGAAGAATTTGTAGCCCTCCACGTGATGTGAAATAAAGGGTGTCATGTGAAAAAGGAGGCTGAAAGCCTTGGAGGGGTTTAATGAGCACACAAAATACAAGGCCACTCAAGCCTGACTGAGTCAGCCAGGTAATGCGCAACCGTTGGTTGACTTGCCACACAAGGGTGAACCGTCAGCCGCAGCCTGAGTTTTGCTGTCTTGATGTCTGACATGATGATCTGTGACTGGGGACTTGGAAAGGCAAATGCTTGGCTGTTGGGCGACAGACGTTCCTGGAGTTTTAAGGCCGTGTGCTCTTTGCCTTCCTCCTGCGATTCTTTAATTCAGCGATGCAACTGCGAGTCACTTTCAGGGAGGCTCAGTGTTGTTGCAGGTCTGGAAGCAATAATTTTATTATGTCAGACTGAAGTCATAAATGAATCATGCTATGTGATAGAATTAAAGTGGAATTAATGTTACATGAAGAGAATCTTCTCATTGCAAAGGATTAGAATTGCTTCCTCAATTCAACATTTTGAAAAGAAGCAAAATTTTTCTTATTTCCTCGAAGAAGAAGAAATTTCTTGTTGTAAGCCTGTGAAATAATAGGTGGGGAAGCATAAATAAAATTTTCTCAATTTTAAATGTCCATTTGTAAAATATAACAAGCTTGTAACATAACATTGACCTCTCTGAACACTTGTATTATCTGTGCCGTCACGTGCTCCATGGCGATGTGGTCAGGGACAGACCGCAGGTCCCAGATTATAATGCAGCTGAATGTCCTATCGGAAGTGGGAGGAGGCAGTTTTCCCCGCTGTGGAAATCGTCATCACCCATCACTGCCGTAGATGCTGTCTTGCATGCAGCACAGTTCCGAGTGTGGAGATACTGTCCCTCCCAGCCAGTCGGCCACTGGCCTGCATTAGCTCAGAGGACACTGTCCCTCCAGTCCCACCACCCTGCCAGACCAAGCCTGATGGCCTTCAGGGGACACCGCTGTCATGACAGGGTGATCGAAGCTCTCTTCGCGCAAATGGCAGTGAAAGTGGGTTATGAGTCAAATTGCCTTTTTGCGTAAAAAGATGGAGAATGAAAACGTACAAGCAAGGATGCTGTTCGGGTTAGTTCATGTAGTGACACTTAATCATCTATGAATCTTATTTAATAAAATGCATTTCTAGGTGGCTGTCATTACAAATGCAGTCAAAAATCAAGGTGCTGTGGAGCTTCTGAAATACCATTTTAGTTAGGCTCCAGACATCTCGTTTTCTAGCGACAACGTGCCAGAACGCTCTTTGAAACTGAAAATTGCAACCTCATGCTGTGTTTACCAAAACCTGTTTTTCCTACAACATCCAGCTCTGAGGTTGCCTTCCTCAGGGAACTGGGGTGGCCTCTGCCCTCTTCCATAGGCAGGGGAGCGGATCCTCTAAAGTTGGGCAATTGTAAAAATGACGATTTTTGTTGAGTTACCACTGTGCTTACACGAAGGGGTTTTTTAAAATGCCATTTCAAGAGTACTGGCCAATTTATAAATGTTTTCAAGGAAATGTAGAGCTAATAGGACAGCCACTGTACTTTTCACCTTGAAAATTAAGCCAAATACAGTTTTCTCATATGGTCAAGCTAATACAAATATAATTCACAATATGAAGTAAACCTTAAGCTTGTTAATTTTCAAAGTTTAAAACAATGTCTTCGAATATTTATCCCAAATTGTCTGACATTTTAAGTGTTGGGTTCAATCTTATTCAGCAAGTTTTAAGGTAGCTAGAGGTTTAGAAATAAGTATTTTGTGGGTATTTTACATTTAAGATTTTCCTAACATAAACATATCTTTTTGTGTGTTATCATACCTCCTAACTTCTGAAAGCAACCCTGGGGTTAGGGTTCATCACCTTCTGCATCATGTTTTCACTTCAGACTACTCTTGGCTTTGTCAGTGGTACCAGCCCAGCCACACCAGCTTCACGAAGCAGCCAGGCTCACCCCAGTTTCACCCCAGTTTTGTTCCTGAAGCTATGTTTTGTATGTTATTCTCCTTTTTAACTTTTCTGAGAGCTTTGCTAAAAATTAGATATTGCTACTTGGCAGCAAATTACTCTTTAGAAGTCATTTGGTTTCTCCAACTATCAGGATAATTTATTAAGGTGCTTTTATAATACATGTAAACTATTTTGTGATTTTTACATGGCTTAACATGAACTGACTTTGCTATAAACTAGCTGAACTTTGAGGACTAGCTATTCTAGTGTATCCCGTAACACCCAATAGCCATGCAGAAAACATCTGATGATGCCGTAGGAAACCGAGCTTCCAAGGTTGCAATTTAAATCATTAGAAAAATGGGTGAAATGTTTCATTTGCATGTCATTTCATTTCTCCCCCTCCAAACTACCAGCACACCTTCCTGCAAATCACTGTATTGACACCACCAACACATGCTGGTTTGCCACTTCTGATTCTATTAAAGCCAGGATTTCCGTGAGTCGCCATAAGAAAATATTCTTATGTGCAGAACAATGTTGAGTGTGATAGAATGAGACAAGGCATTTCCGTGTATGTCTGTTGGGTCCGATGTACAGAAAGGTAGAGAGCTCAGCCCACATGCCATCCTGCACAAAAGTGCAGACCAACCAAATGCGGAGTTTTGGATGTCACAATGGGTTGATTTTGAATCCCAGTGTGCGAAGATAATTATTTTAATCAGCCTTAACCATGAACCAAGTCTTCACCTCATGACATTGAACATGTTTATGAATGAAAATGAAGTAGCATGCCACCCGGGCTGGTGTGGCTCTGTTGGTAGACCAAAAGGCTGCCGGTTTGATGCCGGGTCAGGGCACATACCTAGGTTGTGAGTTCAATCCCCGGTTGGGATGGGAACGGGAGACAGTGGTAGATGTTTTTCTCACACCAATGTCTGTCTCTGTCACATCTCCCTTTCTCTCTCTCCCATCCCCCTCCCTCATTCACTCTCTCAAAATCAGTGAACATGCCCTTGAACGAGAATAAAACCTAAAAAAATAGAACAAAGTACGTGCTTTCGTTTTCCAAGGGAAGCCAAAGTATCTTACACTCTAAGTGAACAAAGTTAATGCCTTTGGAACCCCAGATCAAGTGCAAAAAATTGAAACCTGATTCATTTTTCAAATAATAAGCAATTATTTAAGGTATCAAACTACTTGATGGCAGTTTAGATAAAAGCCGCGATAAGGTGTGCAGTCCAGAGAGAATGTTAATGCGATCGGATGCAAACCACGTTCGTCAGCCACGTGAGAAACACACCCAATAGCATAAAACAGGGTCAGCGTCAGAAAAGTGTGCCTCAGAACACAAGTTCACGGAAACTACAGCTCTAAGCACTACCGTATAATACAGACCTGAAGACAACGTGGGCTGTTGTGGTATATTGGAATCCTCTAGTTTTTTCTCCTCTACCCTCTGAGTTGACATTGGGAAGAGGGAGGCTATGGTGCGCTCACCTCTCCATCCCTCGTCCTGTGCCTGGTGCGGTCTGCGCTGGCCGCTGTCAGGCATGCAGTGCGGGCGTCTTAGCCCTTCCCGGCCTGGGAATAGAAGCTGCTGTCGCTGTATTTTCTCATTCGGTCATCGGGCATGAGCACCCATCCTTTTCTCCGGTGGCTCTCACCCCAACATTTTCGGGGAACCTGGGGTTGCTTGCGTAAGATCAAAAAGAACCTTGCTTTCGGTTCGCTTTGGCTACCAGTCACCTGGTCTTGGAGAAAGAGACACTGGACTGGGATGTAGAAGTCATGTGGGGTGACTGTCACAGGCCTTTGTTGCTCCCCTGAGCTCAGGGGGTGGGGTGGGGTGGGGGGAGGCCCAGCGAGATGCTGAATTAGGGCCAATGACACCACTGCTTTAGGCCCCTTGCTCGGACCACGAGAACGTTCCGACAGGCCTCTCAGCGGGTTAGGTTCACTTGCGCGTACGAAGGGTGCTGGGAAAACCATTCCTCTGCTGAGGTGGGCGAACTCTTCCATGCCCCCAAGACCTCCCAGGCCCCCTTGCCGGCTCCAGGACGCAGGGTGTATGGGGTATCATCCCTGTGACAGGGCTATGTCGCAGCTGCAGTTGACTTTGGAGGTTACCGGGGGAGCCTGCCCTCATTCCCACGAACTGCCAGGTAGCTGAGGATTCTTCCCTTCGGGCAGAGGAGGGTCGCAGAGACCGACGCGTGGCAGGGTCTCTGCACAGGGAGGGCTGCGTTGCTGGAAGGAGGGACCACAGTGGCAAGGATCTGGGAGCAGCACTGAGAGGCTGGGGCCAGCCCATGGTCCCCTGCCAGGCAGGGGCTGCGGCCCCACAGCCCAGAAACGAACCCCACCAGTAGCACAGCGAGTGTGGAGCAGGGTCTCCCGGGGGCCCAGCCGGCTGAGACCTCCGAGCCTGCCGGGAAAGTCTGCAGACACTGAGACGGTGAATGTCCACTGTGTTTAGCAGCTAAATTGGTCCCAGAAATTAATTCAAACAGCCACCAGTTCCTGGGTTCCTTCATTACGGTGCCCTGGACCTCTCCTCACTGGTCCTGGTGCTAGCGCCATGGGATAGTCCTGATCAATTTCACGGTCAAAAATGAAGAGAACGGGCCACACAGTCTTTGCTCGAAGAACTAAGTGCTGAACTGCACTCAAGTGGAAGTGATAAATAGGTACATGGAAAGGAGGCCACCAGCCCTCGCCCCACACATCACCCCAGAAGCCAGGTCAGGGTCTGCATTACGTTTGCCTCATGACAGGACCCAATCAGTATCCACTCAATGACTTGCTGGGGTTGGGGGAGCAGAGATTACGTTGAATCTATAGATTAAAGAGAATAACTGTCATCTTGACAATATTGATTCTTCCTCCCCACAGACCAGGAATAAGGAAAAATTCTAAAGAGATATGAAAGATTGCAAAGTCCATAGGAATCGATATTGGTAGAATTTGATGAATGATTCAATAGGTTGAGGAAATCAAGGGGAGGGATAAAAAATGACACAGGCTCTTTAACATAAATTGGTCCCTAGAGCAGAGATGGTAATTCAGGAGGAGAAGCAGGTCAGGGGGTGGATCCTGAGGACATGCCTCAGAGGTACCATGGGACAGCTCCCTGGAGATGTGAAGGACATAGTGGGGCGCACACATAGACATTTGGGGGACAGGCCTGTACAGGAATGTAAAACATGTATTGTCTGCACGTTACCAGTGTACTGACTCATCTGAAATCGGTGATGTACACACAAGAAATGGTTTTGTTTCTATCCAGTTGTTGTGTTATCCTCAGCTGTGTGTTGAGTGCCAACCAGGAGGTGGCCTGTGGGTCACAGGGTTGATGCAGAAGAGAACCATGTCACCAACACCAACCTCAGCTAAGGTCATGGGGCAGTGATGGGGTGAAGGCTAACGCAGGGCCCTCTTTTCGGGAGGTGATCGCAGATAAACACAACACTGTCCAGGCGACAAAGATGACCAGCACCCTCCTCACAGGCCAACACAGGGGCTTCATCTCTCTGGCCGATGCTGACTTTTGCCCTGTTCAGTGTTCAGTGCATCCTTCACACCCATGAAAATCCATTCCTACATGATCACAGCACATTCAACCTAGACCACGTTATCTGGTGCAAAACCATGGAAAGGTGCGGGAGAAACGTTAAAAGGTTCAAATTCTGTAGAAAAGGGAATAATTGATACAGTAGGAATCAGGAAGACAAAAGGTAAAACGAAGGATAAGTGTCCACTTAAATCATCCTGGGATTCTGGAGCAGAAGGCAGGAGACAGGCGCAGAAACGCACAGATTTGCAAAGTGAATGGGCACCATCTGGAAGGAGAACATTAGATGCTTTAAATTTTCTAAACGGCACATTCAGAGAAACAGCCATTTGCTGGGAGTCGGGTCATGGGCATGGAGTAGGATGCTTTTTTGACCTGATGCGGGTGAGTAGAAGGCCACCCCAGTTAGACAGGGGGTGACGGGTCGGGTGGAGGCGCTGCTGTACTTAGGAACCTAGTTTTTCATTGGCATCGCTTTTTACAACTACGGGACTTCATGGGTCATGTGATGTAGGAAAAGGAAAACAGGGACATCACTCCCCCTTAGGCAAGATTTTGCTGCTCTTGGCTTCATTCACCCCCCTGTCAAGTGCAACCCGCGGCTACTTCACGAAAAATTCTAGACGTAAACAATCCGTGTATCTGAGTGAGGAAATCTCACAGTCTTCATCCATGCCAGCAGGGCCTGACCCGTCCTGTGCCCGGCGCCCACCCTTGGTCACTCGGCCGTCATGGTGGTCAGAGCCAGTGTCTGTCACTTCACCCTGCGTAGAGTCACCCTTATTTGATTTGATCATGGCCCCAAAGCACAAGGGTGATGCTAGCAAGAGGCAATCAGATCATTTGAAAGAGCACATTCGTATATAATTTTTACAATAGTAGACTGTTGTAACTGTTATGTTATTAGGTATTCTCAATCTCATACTGTGCCGAAATTGCAAATGAAACCTAATCATGGTCTATGTCTAGGTCTCAGGCTCGGGCATCCGCTGGGGGCCTTGGGACGTGTGCTCTGCTGTGCTGAGGACGGCTTTATTCCTAATGGCTGTCGGGATGGCTTGCAAGGGTTAGGTTACGGGCAGTCGCTAGGTGATGCTAACCAGGAGGAACAGAACTGACAGGAAAGAGAAGCAGGGCCCTGCGTGGTCGACTGAGGGAAAATACAGAGTTAGGAAACAGTATTAGAGCAAGAACAGACCAAAAGCTGGGTGTGGACAAACCACCCGGGATTGGTCACAAATAAGGGCATTATTTGATTTTCTTTGCATTGTGAGGAAATTTTATATGAAGTTTTGTTTACTGCATATGTGGTTCTCTTCTAATATACCTATAAACCTGAAGAATTACTAAAATTTCATTAAGCTTTTTCCCAGAGAACTGACATAATATCTAATTTTTCCATATGATGTGAATTATGCAGAAGCAAAACCAGCAAAGAAGGTGGTATTTCTTTGCCAGGAGTGGTAAAGAGTATGAAATGGGGTGCATGGTGACACTGTCAGGTGTGATTTTCTGATGAGTTTGTTCTGTTGGTTTTTTTCAACTGTGGCCAGTCTGGAACCACTCGGTGACAAGAAAGAGCCCAGCAGTTTGAGTAAATTAGGATGCTTTTAAAATGACTAAATGGTCCTGGCTGGTGGTACAATGGACTAGGTGCTAACCTTCGAACTCGAAGGTCGCTGGTTCAATTCCCAGCCAGAGCACATGACCAGGTTGCAGGCCAGGTCTCCAGCCAGGTCCTGGAAGAGGTGAAAGGCAACCATACATGGATTTCTCTTCTCCCTCTCTACCTTTCTCCCTTCTCCTCTCTCTAAAAATAATAAATAAAATCTTAAAAAAAAATTTTGTAATGACTAAGTGTTGACTTACCTTTATCTAGGTCATGTCTTTCAAACATTATAAACTTGTATTCTGTTTAAGACAATCATTACTGTTTTAATGGAACCTCATTAAAGTAGTGTGTTTATAAACCTTGCAGTAGAAAAGAAAGCTATTAAACTGTTTAAAATAACAAAATCTGATCTTAAGTTGGTAGTGTCAGATTGAGAAAGCATATTAATTCACTGTTTTAGAAGACACTTCTGTGGACATTTCTAATGAAAAGCAAAATGACTACATTTCATCTTCATTGTTAGAGCTTCATAATTGATCATTACTTTGTTTTTCAATGAACTGGGGTCAAAGGATAGCAACAAAAATTAAATGGGAGAAAACAATGCAGTGGCTGGAATAATGTAAGAGTTTGTTTCTGATGTGAAAAAGAAAGTGCTCTTGCTCAAAAGCACATTACCTTATGCGCATGTTTTCTTTTCTAAATCAAGATGCAATTAACTCACTTTTGCATAACGATGCATTTAGTCTGCGGTGATAGTACCCTCTGTCTTTACGCCAATGTCACTAATTTTAGAGTAGAATGTGATGATTTTTCCAGTGCCCCACATTTTATAAACACATAATAAAATATGCAAAAATAGATGGCTATAAATATTCCCTTCTTTCCTACGTAATTTTATTTACTGATAACAGAAAATGTCTCAAGAATGGAATCAACACACCACACAATGGAAGCAAACCTGGTACAGAATTCCACTTTGTAGCACAAATTCTACAAATATTTTTTGCTTGAAAGAAAAAAAAAAAAAATGAATGTATTTTAATGTACTTTCTTAAAATGGTTTTTATGATACTGTGATTTGTAGTGAGAAAAAATATTTGGTCGCTGTGCCATTTCTGCCATAAAGTTTCCAAAGCTCCTGTTATTTCTGAAGTGATGGGAAGGCAGAAGTATCCGTGGCTGTTTAACGAGGTGACTTTTGGACCCGTGCTAGGGTGAGGGCTGGGTGCCTGGAGAACCAGCCATGGTGCCCCACCCCTGGTCTCTGGGCAGGTTGAATCGTCACCAGTGGCCGATAATTTACTCTATCGAGAAAACGTGACGAAACCTCTATAAACCCCCAGAAAGGGCCCGGTTCAAAGCTCCGTGGCTGGTGGCACTCGGGGGCGTGGGGAGAGGGCAGAAGCACAGCCGCGCGTGGAAGCTCCACACCTCGCGCCACGCCTGGCCCCGTGCGGCTCTTGGTTTGCCTGGCCATCTGCTTGCACCGTGAACCCGGCATTGAGTGGGAAGAGCGTTCCCCTGGCTTCTGTGACGGGCACGTGAGGAGGGTTGGTAGGAGCCTCTGATGTGTAGCTGCTTGGCCGGAAGGACAGCTGACACTGGCCCGGGGTGGGACAGGGGCCGCCTTGTAGGAACGCACCTTAGCCTGGAGCCACATTCTGTCTCGGGAAGATACGTGGGAATGGAGTTGAATTGTAGGGCACCCTGCTGGGTCTGAGAATTATTCATTGGTGTGGGAAATCCTGTGCTGGGAATTGGGTCCAGGAATATTATTTAGCAGTTTTATTATCAAGTGACTAAATGAATATATATTGTGTGTGTGTATTTTATGTATACATACATATATATATATATATACACACAATTTAAAAACTGTATAAAGGTATTACAATTTGGTAAAAAACAAAACAAAAACTTCACTGCCTTATCTTAAATCTCTAGTTGAACGCAAAAGACCTTCACCGTTTATCCATTTTTGATTTTGGCACTCTTCATATGCCTCAAGATAGGAAGCATCCAGCTTATTTTTCCTCTTTTTATTATAATTTTTACACAGATTCTTCTGAGTCCCCCTGAATGATGGTATTTTTCCTCCCATTGCCACGTTCTTCCTTTTCAATGCCTGACTTCATGCAGATTCATACTGGTTGCTTTTAAGACTTTAATGCCGTACCCAAGTCTGCACTTCTTGATAAATCAGTGTTTGAAGTATTTTAACTACTCCTTCAGATAAGGAAAATAGCACCTAATAGCTCCTTCCCACTCATTCCCTCCAACCTCCTAGTCTCATCTATATTCTTCTAAATGCAGAGGTTAATTTTTTAAATTCTCTTCTATAACCTATGCTTCTGATACCTTGTAGGTCGATCCTAAAAAGTTAAAATAATAGTGTTAAAACAAGTGTTAATAGTGTAAATGATTCCTCAGTGTCTACACAGAGAAAATTCTCGACCCATAGAGAACACGTATTCCAGTACCACAAAACAGTTTTGCTTCTGTGGGAACAACCACAAATTCTCACGCAGAATGAGTTGCTTTGGAGCACAGGCCACTCGGATGCACCAGTGCCACTGAAGCGACCATCATCCCCTTGAACTTGACGCCAGGCTTTCTGACCTCGGTCTATGTAATGCTCTATTACGTACAACAGAGACGAAGTCAAGTGGCTGAACAAATATTTGCAGCTAACGTTACACACTATGGAGGGAAGTGTCACGGTGGCATGAGAGACGTGAGGGCGGACGTGTGTGACTCAAGGCAGGACTGTGTCAAACGTGACCTCAGGTCAGCTCTGCCTGCCACTGCAGCAGGTCACCGGCACCCCAGTTCCCATCCTGTCAGTGCGAGGGGTTGTCTCTGCCCAGTGCAGCTTCCCGAAGGAGTGAGGCACCTCCCCATTTGCTCACATGCACCCCAGTTTCCATGAATGGGCGCCTGGCCTTCTCCGACAATGACAGACCAGCGCTGCAGGTTCCCTCTCGGAAAAGCTGCCCTCACGCGGCAGAGCCATAGAGAAGATCCTAGTCTGAATGCTTGTGTCCTCACCTTCACCTGCCGTCTCCCAAAGGCGCCACCTCCTAGCACCCTCACGTCACGCCTCTGGGAGGTCAGCTGGTCATAAAGGGGGAACCCTCATAAAAGGGGTTAATTCATTTCTCCAGTTCATTAAAAGAATTTTTTTATAACCTTTTGTGAAGAGTGCATTTTATCCCATTACATGCAAACAGCCACCCTTTTCTTGTGTATGCAGACAATTTTCTGACCTTTTTAGGAGGAGCTACTGCAGATCAGGGGAGTTGGTGGGTCCCTTCTGTGTGGTCAGATCCATGCAGTCCTAGCTAAATGTTTATGCAGCCTAGCAGTGAGTGCGCTGAATTATTCATCCAGGGCACCGACTAGAAAGAAGCCCTACCGTCTGAGATGAAAACAGGTGGATGGGAAAAAATGCATCACACCGTACACCTAAATAAGAAAAACCCGAAAAAGCCGGCTTAGAGAGCTTTTTGTTTTCTGTATGCGCGCTCTCTCTCTCTCTCCCTCTCTCTCTCCCTCTCTCTCTCTCTCTCTCTCTCTCTCTCACAACGTTTCAGTTCATTAAAACTAGTGAATTATTACTGAAGATTACCAAAAGCACAAGTATATGAATAAGAGCATGCTGGAGGGGTGTTAATAAGGAGTTAGAACAATATTTACTATTCTGGGGGACTTAGGATAAGATTGGGGATCCTTGCACTGAATTTATTGGGTGGAATATCTAGCCTGTGGAGCTTAGTCAGTCCTTCCATGGACACTGTCACCCACCACAGCCCTGTGTGTCTGAGCCGCCCCCCTGGGCTGGCCCCTCCACCCGCCAGACCACCCGTGCTTTCTCCACAGGCCACCATTGGTCAAGTGGCGGATGATCATCTAAAATGCTTGCTCAACTTTACTTGGGGATTCAGTCCTTGGACACTCAACCACTCCAACATCTTCTATGACTCTGACTCACCTCTGAAGATGGGTTTGTGTGTTTAAAGAAGGTGCTTGAGTTTGATGGGGTTTTTTTTTCATTAGGAATGTCCTCTATGTATTTTCATGTTCCTTCTTTTTATTTTTAATTTAATTGTTGTTGTATTACATCCATCTTCTTTTTCCTCTCCTCTGTCCCCTTCCCCCCAGCCCACCCACTTCCCCCCAAAGTCAATCCCATTTGTTGTCCATGTCCCTGTCCATGTCCATGTCCATGGTTCTTCCATGCTGGTTCCTTGACTAAACTGCTCCCCGTCTTTACCTCCTCCCCCTCCCTCCCCTCTGCCCACTGAAGGTCTATTCACTGTATTCATGTATCTGGTTCTGTTTTGCTTGCTTGTTTGTTTTGTTCACTATTGTCCTGTAATGGGTGAGATCATATGGTATTTGTCCTTCACTGACTGGCTTGTTTCACTAAGCACAGTACTTCCCAGTCCCATCCATGTTGTTGCAAAGGGTAGGAGTTCCTTCTTTCTTTCTGCTGTGTAGTATTCCATTGTGTAAATGTGCCACAGTGTTTTGATCCAATCATCCACGGATGGGCACTGAGGCTGTTTCCAGCACTTGGCTATTGTAAATAGTGCCGCTATGAACATAGGGGTACATAGTTCTTATGAATTGGTGTTCCAGGGTCCTTCAGGTATAGTCCAAATAGTGGAATTGCTGGATCAAAAGGCAGTTCCATTTTTAGTTTTTTAAGAAAACTTCATACTGTTTTTCATAGTGGCTGCACCAGTCTGCATTCCCACCAATAGTGCACAAGGGTTCCCTTTGCCCCACATCTTCGCCTGCACTTGTTGTTTGTTGATTTGTTGATGATGGCCATTCTGACAGGTGTGAGGTGGCATCTCATTGTGATTTTAATTTGCGTCT
Source organism: Noctilio leporinus (assembly GCA_004026585.1). Taxonomy (NCBI): domain Eukaryota; kingdom Metazoa; phylum Chordata; class Mammalia; order Chiroptera; family Noctilionidae; genus Noctilio; species Noctilio leporinus. The sequence continues at coordinate 30,014 of PVIW01002790.1, read as the reverse complement.
CTCTGATGGCTAGAGATGTTGAGCATTCTTTCATATGCCTTCAGGCCCTTTGTATATCTTCCTCAGAGAGGTGTCTGTTAAGGACCTTTGCCCATTTTTTAACTGGGCTGTCTGTCTCCCTGGTGTTGAGTCGCATTAGTTCTTTATATATTTTGGAGATCAAACCCTTGTCTGAGGTATCATTGGCAATTATGTTTTCCCATACAGTTGGTTCCCTTTTAATTTTGCTGGTGTTTTCTTTAGCTAAACAGAAACTTTTCAGTTTGATATAGTCTCATTTGTTTGTTCTTTTATTTCCTTTGCCCTTGGAGAAGTATCAGTAAACATATTTCTGCAGAGGATATCTAAAATTTTACTGCCTATATTTTCCTCCAGGACCTTTATGGTAACACTACTTATGTTTAAGTCCTTTACCCATCTTGAGTTTATTCTGGTGTATGGTGTAAGTGGGTGGTCTAGTTTTATCTTTTTGCATGTTGCTGTCCTGTTCTCCCAACACCACGTGTTGAAGAGACTGTTTTTACTCCATTTTATGTTCCTTCTCCCTTTGTTGAATATTAATTGACCATAGAGTCCTGGGTTTATTTCTGGGCTCTATTCTGTTCCATTGATCTATGTCTATTCTTATGCCAAAAATGTCCTCAATTTATAATGAGCCAGGATATTTATTGAAACAAAGCATCTATATTTTGGTGCAGCTTCAGTGTAGAGACTTTTGGCGAGTATTGGCTGCAACTGTTTTCTGAGTTCACTCAATACATCACCCTGTAAAACACTGCAATTTCGTGGAAATGCAGTGTCCATCTTGAATATCAAGATTCTTGTCTATTTTTTGCTTCTGACTTAGACTGTCACGAGCATGTGGTGAATAACAATCATTGTGGAACTATTTCAAAGTTCAAAGTGTAAAATGGTACTTATGTAACTTGAAGGTCTATTTTATTTCTCCTTGAGTTGTGAGAACCAAATGCAGGTTGAAGAAGAAATTACCACTCCAAAACCCTCGCAAAAATGCTAGTAGACTCTTTAAAATTGATTTTAGAAGATGTATGAATGACAAACTGAAAAGAATAATGTAACCTGTCATTAAATATTGCCTTTCAAAACTCTGAAAATATACATTACTTCTATTTTCTCTTAGAGAAACTGCTGAACTTAAGGTTTCTCACTGCTAGGACGTAACTCCTATTTATAGCCATCCTCACACTTCGTAACCCACAGTGGGAGGCACTTGTCCCTTTGGTTAAGGGGACAAACATGAGCCTAACCAGGTGTGACAGTGACAGAGCACCACGCATGGTGGGTTGAGTGTGTCCTCCTTGCAGATGTGGTATTTGCATAGCGCCTACAAGAATAAGTACTTTGTATAGATACCATATTCCATCTGTGAGGAAAGTGTTAGTGTCTGAAGGGAAGTGTTCATAATTCTCAGGAAGGCCATTAGAGTCGGTAAAGAATTTTCATAAAAGGATGAATATTTGTTTGAAGTAAAATAGCAGGATTTTACTAGGGAAAACCCTGAATCAGGAAAACGAGGGGAGAAGTCGGGACAGCTCGTCAATTGTACCATGTAATCTAAAGCATGTTCACCACCAGGCACTTCCTAGACTTGCGAGTATTTCCAGAGGTAGAGAGGTATTTTGAAACCAACATAAACCTGGCTAAATGGCTTGTATGTCAAATGAGTTATTGAGTGCGAGCATTCTAATTCTTTAAGAAGAACATAACGCACAAAAAAAAGGAAGCTCGATCTTCAGATGAATCATGTTACTAGGCAACTTGAAGACAACCCTAATTTACTGAATATGTTTATACACAATTAGTGACGCATACCACATTTTTGTCACCTACACAAACAGTATAAAATGCATCCTATTCCTACCCGTCAGGATATTCCATTAAGGCCATTTTTAGGAATGTTGACAGTGTTTCTGGACATCTGCAAGACCAGTGCTGATAATTCTATTTCTTGCTTTTGGACTGAAGAGAAAGCGCAGATTTATGAAATTCTGGGCATCTTCAATTGCACAGTCAGACAATGTACCCTAAATCTCTGCACCCCCATCCTGCCAAGCCCCAGGGCTGATGTCTACAGCACAGCCTACAAGTTCTTCCACTCGGGATAAGAGTTTGGATATTTTTTAAAATATTTTTTTAATGTTGAATATGGACCTGGCATCATCTCAATATTTTGAGGTATTTCCCCCAAAGCCAACGAAAGCACGAGTGCTGGTGCAAAGACTTGCGTGTGAAGGCAGACAGCAGCTTCATCTGCACTGGCCACACCCCGAAACCAGCCCAGCTGCCCCCAAAGGTGACCAGGTCAACACGTCTGGTAAAGCAACATTCTGGCATCAGAAACAAAAAATAGTTATTCATACATCACACAACATGTATGAATCTCAGAATAATTGCTGTGAGAAAGAATCCAGACAAAATCATGATTTGTAATTGCACTCATATAAAATTCTAGGAAATACAAACAAAACAGAGGAGTGATTGTCCAGGAAGAGGGCACAGAGAGAGCTGGAAGAAGGAATTAAACAGGCAGGAGGAGACTTTCGGTGACAGGTAATGGTCTCCTGGACAGGCAAACACTTGAAGTAAGTGCAATTTAATTGCGCAGGTCATAAAAGCATTGTCGTTAACTTTCAAGAAAAAAACTCTGGGGCCATAGCTCCCGCATAGGTCACAGGCACCAACTCAAGAGACTTCAATATGGTTTGGAAAATAACCTCACTCCTTCAAAGCTTCACAAATCCTCAATCACCGGCACCGTGTGCAGGTATTAAAGGCAGATAATGTAGCTGATACCTTTATGGAGTCCTATGAGCAATGTTCCCAGCAATTATACTCCTCAAGCTAATAGGATGTTCATGTTTGATGTTCAAATAATTTCATTATCAAGGTGAATAACAGGATTGACTTTGACAACTTTCTTAATCACCAATTTTGACAGGAAGCCAACAATAATTAAAATTTCATTTTTAAAACAAAGAGTACGCTGCAATCAGCCAAACATCCTGCAATTAAATTGGAGCTCTAAGATTGCCCAAGTTGTCATTTTAATTACAGCATAATATATGTAGAAAATAAGTCCTTATGTTAATATGAAAATACTACTTTATAAACATTCGTAAGTGAATTTTTGGTAGTTACTTCAATTTCTGTGTGACAGAATCAAGTATGTGACAGAGATGTAAAATCTGTTTAAAACCTGTTATACTCAAGAACTACCAGTTTCTACAGATTAACCTTTTAAAATTATTTTAGAAATAAAAAGTGTTTTACCCTATAGCAGATCTGTGACCTTGATAGGAACGTAAACAAAAACCAAAAGCTGTTGTGGAGTTTGACTTGGGGGACCCAGGCTGGCAGTGTTTCCAAATGTCACCTAGAGCATGGCGTGACCAGACGGGGCAGACTGGAATGACAGCTCCAAAACAGAACAGACTACAGAGCGTTCCCAGTGAACAGGGCACCCTGAGGTCTACCAGTTGGATGGGTGAGCAGAGACATTGTGTGTTATCACATTGTGTTCCTATCTGGAAAGCCAGGCAGTAACTGTCGTACCGTTGAAAAGTAGGGGCCTGCACCTTAGGGGGAGCGAGAGGAGTCCTTCCTGTGTTTAAACTCCTAGAAGGCATCGGGTCAAGAAAATCCATGTCTCTCAGCTGTCTGCAGAGATCTCTAAGCGGTCACTGCCTGGCTGCCACTCGGATATTGATGTCGTTTCTAGTGATGGTGGGAGATTTGCTCCCCGCAGTTACGCACTATCCTTGATATCCTGCCCTTTGCTCTCTGGGTGATCACATGTGCTCTCAACTCTGACCTGCAGAGAACGTCTGCGCGATGCTGCTCAACCCTGCCGTACCCCCTGCCCCCCTCAAATGCACCCCTCAAACCATGGTCCATCGGGGGGTTCTGATGCTACAGAGAGGGTACGCCGTAACGTGCCAAGTTTCACAACCCCGCTGAACATTTCTTCCAGTCGCCATGATAGTGCTAGTGTTTCTGCTTCACTTTCTCTAAGCCTCCCTGGGCTTTCCTGCCAGTGTGATGGCCCTGTCCCTGGTGCCTCTGCCAGGATGGTTGCTCTGTTGACAGGAGGGTATCCATGTTGGTAACTATATCTCACAACGTTCTGTTCCTCTCGCCTGGCTCCTGCCAGGTCCATTCTGTCCCGCCTCCTGCCAGTGCCTGTGGACTACATCCCAGTGATCACTGAACGGAGAGCATCGCTGCTCCTCTAGGTGACAGCACCTCCTTCACCAACTTAGTGGCGATCATGGTTATCAACCTCGTGGCCAGGAAGTGGGGGTGCAGAGGAATCCTGAGTGGCACATGCCATCTTGAACCACAGAGGCATGGACGCTTCAGAAGGTCCTGTAGGTGGATGAACCCTTGGGCTCTGGGAACCCCCAGTGCACCCCAGTGTCAGTCTCGTGTGTGCAGGCCCTAGCCCTCCCCAACCAGGACCTTCCAGTAGCGCCGCAGCCTTCCGGGGCTGGGGACCTGGGCAAGACAGAAGCAGAGCATAGGCCGGTTTGCAAATACCGGACCAGCAGAACAAAGTGCACATGTGTTCCAGGCTGTGGCCGTCCCTTCTTGCGCCTTAGTCACCTGCAGACATGGCTGCTCCTTCATCCTGCAGGGGTGACACTTGTAGTTGACAAGGTGCATGGGAATCAAGGGAGGGAGGTAATGCAGAAGCTGGGGCTGAAGCACATGAGGCAGGTGAGGAACTCTAACCACTGTCTCCAACTCAAGAAAGTACTCATTGGCTCGGGGAGAGAAAGGGGCCGGGCTAACCAGCATCAGTTTTTACCTCGGGATCAAAGAGAATGATGACTAAGACTCTTTTGACTGAAACATATTCCCAGGGGAAGAAAGCGGATAAAGACCACAGGAGATGATGTAGGTGAGGGAAGGCAGGAGACACGACAGGAATAATAACTTAAGTTATTGTTTAGTTCTTAGCTTATTGGAGAAAATTAAATGGAACCAATCTATTATTTGATCAAGAATAGGATGCAGATACAGTGTCTTAAAATAAGAGATGAATGTTTAAGCAATATTAACAATTAAAATAAACAAAATGTCTGTCCTGAAGCCAACAGAGTTAAAAGTCTATTTTCTTTATTTCTTTATTGACTTCCCTCAGGAAAAAAAATCAGGCCATAAAGTCGGTAATTGCATGAACATTTCCTTTTAATATCATCAGGGCTGGTGAGTTCTTAGCAGCTGGATTACCTTCCTGTAACGCCGAGTGGAACGCAGACATAAATGGGATTGTTTTCTTCCTTTCTGAGTATATATAAACGAACCCCATATTATTAATTTAGGTGGCTTCTCAGAAAGCAATTTCCTCTCAACTATTTTTAATTGAAGAGTTTCCTGTTCATCAAATTCTGGTTTCTGGTGCAGTTTAGAAAAAGGATGGTTGAGGCTGGAGAGAAAATGATGAACCTTCAGGAAGAAGTCTGAGTCGGCTATGCTCCTTGCAGAGATGGTGGCTAGTCACAGACGGGAAATAGAAATCATGCCAACTTCACGTTGGAGGAAACACAGGAGCTCACAGAAAAGGATCATGAATGGGTAGATTACTAAACAGAGCACCTGTGCTTGGTGATGCAAAGAAACACAAACCTCTGCAGGTTTGAATAATGTAGTTACTCAAGGAGGGTGTCCACCCAGGGTCAAGGTCCAGGTCCTGTGTGGTGGGAATTGACTGGTAGGAAATGACACCGGGAAGACTCCTGGGGCCACATCAGGTGGGGCACTTTGGCATCTGGGGCTGGTGCATAGTGAGGTGGGTGACAGCAGTGACCTAGGCTCTGGGGACAGTTGTTGACACACGATCAGTCTTGGGGTGTTCTCTGAAAGCGGATGACAGACACCCTTCAGTTTCCCCTGTAGTTTGAGAAAGCACAGCCTGGATGCTTCTAACGCGTGGGGCCTTCGCAGCTATGTGAATAGATTAACACATAATGAAATAAACGATTTGGGGAAGGGGACCCAGATTTCCTCTTGGGACATGAAATCTTAGTAGAAGGATACACAAATCTACAAGTTTGGGAGATCACTGGAACTAGAGAAAAACAGTGGAGTCATCAGGACATATGCCACTAGAAGTCAGAATTAGCCCAGTGGTAGAATTTTTAAATAAATGAAAGACTATAGCATGCATCATATATCTAGAGTTTTTTCCCCTCAGTATTATGAGGCCTGTGGTAATCGACTGTGTTTCATATAATTTATGCATCCATTCTTCTGTTAGTCAACAATGTTTATTAAAATTCAATCTTTATGATGTTAATACAAATTCAATTTAAAAAGCATCCCCTTGGAATGGAATTGTGATGGTTTAGGCTCACAGTTTGAGGTGAATCAACATCTCTGCAATATCAGGTCTTCTAATTTGTCTCATGGTATATGAGGTCTGTCCTGAAAGTATCGAGCCAGTGTCAATATAATTAAAATTGTACGGCTGGTACTTTCAGGATAGACTTTGTATACCTCCATTCACTTATGTCATCTTCAATTCTCTGTTGTTTCATGATATTCCATGTACAGTGTTCATATCTCACCTTTTGGTTTTCTAGTTCATGTGATTATAAGTTTTTTTTTTTTTTTTTTTTTAAGATTTTATTTCATTATTTTTTAGAAAGAGGGGAAGGGAGAGAGGCAGAGAGGGAGAGACACATCAATGTGTGGTTGCTTTTCACCCGCCTCCAGCCACAGACCTGAATGGAGACCTGGCTTGCAACCTGTGATTATAAGTCTTTAATGCAAGTATTTACTCAGTTTGTGTGTTCAAGGATGTCTTAACCTCATCTTCATTTTTGAAAACTGGTGTGAGGGTGTGTGACATTCTAAACTGGTAGTTACTGGCAGAATTTTAGGGTGAAATGTTTAAATCCACCTCCTCCATTCCCTATTTTTGCCACTGTATTTCTCAGTCCTAGAAATTTCGTTTGACACTTTTCATGGTTCTAACTCTTGAGAGATGCTCTAAGTTTTTATCTATTCTCTCAATCTTCCATTTCCTTGAACTTCTAGCACCTTTGAAGTCCTTCAACATATGGATCACGTGTAGATAAACATCTGTTCCTACCTTTTCCGCTGTTCCCTTAGTTTGGGAAATTTTTTACTAAAAGCCAGCCATTGTGTCTAAAAATTGCAAATAATGTAAATGCCTCTAAAGAGATTTCAAATGCTGTTCATTTTTAATCTATAGGTAATAGTATTTTCATTTTTAACTTTTTCAGATTATGTTCCTGTGTTTCTGAAAATTTCAAACAATAAAAATATATAACTATCCTTGGCAAGCATTAAGTTAAACAGCAAAGGAACATGTTTTATTCTGATATATGTGTGAACGATATGGATATTAAGTGACAAAATATCTTCATTTGAAGCTCTAAACTCTTATAATGCGTTAGCAAAATATGATATCCAAGTATGTTAATATTTCGTTTTCATCTATCAAAACTAGCTTTAAATGTTATATAACATCTTAGAACAGTGACTTCCTGCCACACGCAAAGAAAGGTTTTACTATTCACTAGAGTCTGCAGGGCCTTCTAAAGACCAGTTTTTCCCCGGGGAAGGGACTCTGTGCCCTTGATATTTTAGGTAATAGATTTTTTTTTTTTTTTTTTTGGCTGTGGACAGCTGAATCACCCACAAGATTGCTTTTTAAATAATAGATGAGTTTGAACCCAATGACAGCATTTTCAGAAGACTGTCATTTAGTAAAGGAATGGGTTAGAAATCATCTAAGTATCTTGTGAATTCTTGGGTTCTCAATCATCCTAAGTGCCTACGGAGCTCGCAAAATAAATACCATTTGTTGGCTGATGTCATCGGCTTGTGATTTTCACTCCGGTTGACAGTTAAATACCATCTATGCAAATATTGTCCCTGGTGTGTGCAGGTGTGTGTATACATTGTGGCTGCAGTAGTTCAGTGAGTTCAGGATGCCATCCATCGATGTGTCTTCAGAGTAGCTAGCGTACAGAAAAAGTAGTGGCCGAAAAATTATTTTGACTATTTTAAAGCTGCTTCTATTTGAGAGAAATTTTAAAACTGTCTTCTGCATTAAAGTGACCTGAGGAAGTTTTCAACATCTGCTAGAAGAATAGACAATTACCTAGGATGACTGAGCTTGTTTTTAACTATTGGGTTTATCAATACCATGACTGGCGTGTCATGTAAACATCCTTCCACTGAATCAGGTTTGGGAATTTTAAAGTTCAGTTAATAATAATTTACGCAGAGGGTGATGAAACAGAAATACCCTCTGCTTATTGAGAGACCTTTAGTCTTTTTTCTTTTTTTCCAGATGCTAGAGTAGCTTTAATGGATTTCCAAAATACACAATAGAGAGACAAATTAGGTTATAATAAATAAATGAGGGCTATTTCCTCCCTGGGGCTTTTAGAGGAAAGGTAGCTTGCACTGGGTGTTTTGGGGAGATGCAACTTTGTGATTACCACATGATTAAAAGCTGAACAGTGTGCATTAGAGGTGAACCTGTCCTGACTTGGATGTCAGACGTTATTACTAGTTGCATGGTTGTGGAAAAGGTACCCGTCTCAGTTTCTTCATCTTTCCCGTTGAGTAAACAATAGGATTGATCAACAGGGTTAGTCTTGGGATTAAATTATTACACACGAGGTTCCTTGAGCAGCACTCTAAGGTTTATTACTAACATGAACATACAACATCAAAACAGTTCCTGAGGAAGACGGGTAATGCGTTCTCATTGACATGCTATTTTGAAGCAACAACAGACTTCAGTGTATTAAGCCTTAAAATCCATTTCAAAATATACTGAAAACGAACATTTGTAACCGCCCCTGGCGCCACCGTGTTTTTCCCAGGTATAAATAATAATTCTGGAGAGGCTATTGCAAGGAAAGTTCCATTGTAACCACATACTTCCTAAGATTAATGACATTATTTCTTTGTGGTAGAGAAAAGGTTTATGTTCTGATATAGTATGTTCAAGCTTAATTTACATCCTTGACATAAAAGCCCACTCCACTCACCTTCCACATGCCTGTGAATCCTGCATGTAAGCATGGATCAAGGTATATTTCCTTCCCTCAAAGAAATATACCTTTGAGGGGGGGTCTACTTTAGGAATAAAAGACACATGGTCAATTAAACCCCAATATGCTGAAAGTTGATGAGGGGACTTTCTGGGGTCATGGAAATCTTCCATAGCCTAACTGGATAGTGATAGCTATACACTTGTCAAATTGCAGAACGCGACGAAGAAAATCAAAGCCTTGTGTTACGTGTAAACTGTGCCCCGATAACACTCATTGATGGGGGCGATGGCAGGCATCAATGATGAAGGAACATGATTGGCATGCCTGCACTGTTTTGTGGCAATTCCATCTTATTTTCTCTTTATACCTATTCCACTCTTGCAATTGTGTATTTCTTTGTTTTATTTTCCTCCTTTTGTTTTTTCCTGTCGCCTTCACCAAGGTCTAGCTCTAGACTTACATGTGATCATGTATTTGTATAGTGGGTCAGAAACATACTGAGTCGCACAAAGTAAATAGTTCAACATGTTAAATGCAGATGCAGGTGTAAGAATCCATTCATCCCCTACCCAGCTACATGGGAAAGAGGCAGGCGAAAATGTAATTCAGCGCCAGGAGTCTCACTTTTTTGTTTTTGAAAATGTGCTGTTCATAAAGGATAATTTTTTATTCACATGTAGCGGGGAACTGTTGTTTTAAATACATTAATACATACATGTTTTTAAATTTTCTTTCAAATGTACAACGTGGCAAATAGGAACATCTCACTTAAAAAAAAATCTTTTTGGAGGCCTAGTGATGTTTGCCTGAGACTAAAAATCTTTGAGAAGCACTAACATATAGTATGCATGTACGTGTGTGTACGTGTATATATACATATTTCCCGTAAATTCTCAGTTAAGTAATTTGACCAGTGACATTCAGCTAGAATATAGCAGAGCTCAGGTTTTGACCCAGGATTTGATGTAGGGGGTGATTTTGGAGGGCAAGGAAAACTGAGAAATAAGGGAAAAGGGAAGAAAGTGGATTTAAAAAGATAAAACAAATGGTGCATTGAAATGGAATCCTGAGGGAGAAGAAGGGATTAGGAGCTCATGTTATGAGGCTAGGCTTGGAATCTAATGAACTTTCAGCAAATGTCTGTGTGTTCTAGTATGAGCTGAATAGTCTTATTCAACTGAAATTTTTGGAAGATTTTATTGCTGTGTTTCCATGTTAGAATCTTCTTCCTTGTTATTTTATGTTGTTTTTAGGTTTTGCCTTTGCAGTTCCATGGAGAGAAGTTAGGCTCCAATGTGTATCATTTGTTTGGAGCTGGTGATGTTTTCAGGAGTTGTCAGGGGTCAAGTCCTGCACTGTTACCCAGTTTTCTTTTTTTCTCTCCATCCTTCAAGTTTCTCCTTCCTTCACACCTCTGCTTCCTCCAGCATGCGGTGCCCTCGCTGAGCTGAGGACTCCCTTGTTATCTGAGAACTTCACTTCAGAATTGTACCTTCTCCTCTGAAAACGTGTTTCATTGTCTTGATACTCCTCTGTGTATCTTCAGGAATTCGTCATTTGATGTTAGTAATTTAAGGAAAAGCAGTAATATAATCATTTCTGCCTCCAACAGATAAACATCCATCTATCTATATTTATCTAATCTATGTATAGTTATTCAATGCATAGGATAGGTTATATAAAAAGGCAGATAAGGTCTTTGTTTTCAAAGACCTTACTTTCAGAGACGCGTAGACAAAAGCAATTACAATTTATTGATACAAATGCCATCACTGCAGATGCTAACAAGGATTATAGTGAAAGAAACACAGGAAATGGGGGGTAAGTCAAAAGATAGGAAGTTGCTCTTTTATAGACAGGACAGGGAAGGCCTATGAGGAAACTCGAACTGAGAAGTAAACATGTGAAGGAGCTGGTTGAAGGGGGAGAAAAGTCCCTGGTGAGAGTGGCCCGAGGTGTGAAAGTCACCGTGTGGAAGTAACTTGGGTGCCCCACTTACAGGAGGAAGCCGAGGCTGGCAGATCGGAGCAGCGGGTGGAAGGGACGAAGGCAAAGGCTGGATGAGAACTGGATCACAGAGGGCTTCGAAGCTGGAAATCAGAAATCGGTGCCCTGAGGGCAAAAGGAAGACACGGGAAGGGGCTCAGTCAAGGCCAGGGCAACACGGTCGGAAAGGTTGCTCATCATTGCAATTGCGAAAAAGCTGCTTTGTGGAGTCACAGGAGAGGGTCCCAGGGGTCTGCACTGGGCGGTTGACCTGATGAGCGGGTTGGTGGGGGGGACTCTGGTGGGAGAGGCATGCTGGGAAATGGCTCGGCCCGCTGCTCCAGGGCAGGCGCTGGGAGCTGGAATTGGGCGGAGGGTGGGCCAGCCCCTGCGCAGCGGACCTGCTCCGTCACCCCACCAGGTCGTGCCCACGAGAGCGGTGGGCCATGTGTGTGCACACATGTGTGTGCATGTTCCTGAGAGGCCGCTGCCGAGTTTTGTACACACTTGTTTAAACAACTTGCCATTACTTTCCGACCTTGCAGAGACCCTTTTCTGCTCATTTTTAGTAAAAGACATCCAACCATTGGGATAGTAAGCTTTTATTTCTTTTCTATTACAATGATGCTTTTCTTTTCCACCCCGAAATTGTTTCAAGATATATCTGATTCTTTAGTAAGCATTTGAAATGTACTTATCACTTGAAAACATTCCACATTTCCCTTTTAGTTTGGACTGTAGTTACCATGGTAACCATGGTATTTTGGTATTTTGCCTCAAACATGAAGCCATGTCATTTCAGGCAGAAGGGGTAGGGCATGTAGTTTCCCGGTGTCGCCATCTCTCTGGTGCCTATGCCGCCGTAATGTCATGATAATCTTTCAATTCGGAATATAAGACGCCAGCTGGCCCGAGGCCATGTGGCTGGTCCTGCTTCTCCTGGCTCCAGGTGCTGCCCTGCGAATACCGAGTGGCTCCCCGGCCTTAGTTCTTAGCCCGGCCACGCCAGGGCCTGTGGGGGAAGACGGCGGTGGGCCAGGCGGGGCTGCAGCCACATGGGCTGGGTGGCTCCCGAAAGTGCTGGGGGTGCATGGCAAAGGGGACGCTCCCGCGAGCCTGGGCTCAGGTGCTGACGATCTCCACCGAGTGATGTGTCATGACTGCGAGTCCGCACTTCGGCAGGGGCGTCCCGTGGCCAGGTTTCCGTCGCCTGCCCGAGTCAGCAAACGTCAACAGCACGTGAGCCCCTCTGGACAAAGTTGCCCAAGGACAGGCCACTGCTGTGGGCCGCCCAGCGCCTCCTTTGCTCTTGGAGCAGGGAAACTTGGTTGTCAACACCGTGACAGCCGTCCTACACCTCTGGCAGGGGGTGGTGGCAAACGAGCCCAGGTGTGTGTTTATTTTTGTGCTGTTATATTCCATTGAGCTATGTGTCTGCTTTTATGCCGGTGCCATGCTGGTTTGGTCACTATGGCCTGCGAATAGTTTGATATTAGGTATTTGATTCTTCAACTTTGTCCCTCTTTCTCAAGGCTGCTGTTACTATGCAGAACCTTCTGTGATTCCATATAAATTTTTGAAATGTTTGTTATAATTCTATGAAGTACATCTTTAAAATCTTAATAGGAATTGCACTGAATGTCTACATAAAAAAAAAAAACAAAAAAAACAAACTAGGAGCCCAGAAGCCTGCGGGGACCTGGGGCAAGTGGTGACCCAGCAGAGGCCTGGCCGTGGGCACTTGCCTCCCATCCTGCACGGCCCCGGGGACACGCCGGCGCAGAAGGACTGGGCTTCCACAAGAGCCCACATTTCGCGTCGTAGAGAATCAAACAAGCCTTAGTATGTGGCTCAAGCCACCAGGGTGGGTCCCCCACAGCCAAACTCGCCACCCCCACTGCACGGCCGTTAGCGTGTCCGTGTCCTGCGTCCGCACCTGCTGCTAACGCCCGTGCGCTCCGAGGCCGACTCGTGCTCTTCGGCAGGGTCTACTCTGGGTCTCACACGCGACCTTCCCAACACCTCTGTGAAGGTCATTACCGCCGCGGTTTCAATGGCAGAGCCGAGTTAGTGCTGTGTGGCTCGACTCTCCAGTCCACTGGGCTCCCTGGTCGGGGCCCTTTAACTGCAACAATTAGGGACCTTGGGAAAAAACAGTTGCCAAAATATCTACACAGCGGTGGGTGCAGAATGAGTAGAGGGATGTTAACAACAATAGAGGATATGGAGACGCCAAAGAACGTACATGCATGACATACTGCAAAATCAATAATATAAATTATATATATATATAATATATATTAATAAATTATATAAATTACATATATAATGACATTGCAAAATCAATCATATAAATTATATATATATATATAAATAGTTGCCCACTCTACCTAAGAAAAACAGCAAGTGATAGTGACTACAGCAGTAGTTATTTTTCTTCTCAGCCTAATTACACAGGATCCCTGAAGGTTAAGCCAGTTAGAGTATCTAAGAATATAGATAATCGGAAGAAGTTTCCAGTGTGATTCTAATAAGCTTGGCTCTCGCTGATAATCCCATTTTCTGCAGAAGGAGGACTATTGTCATAGGACAGGGATGGCAGCTCCAGAGAGGGCGAGCCGTTGCTATTCAAGGCGGGGAAGCTTTGTAGAGGTGGCCGTGGCAGCATTCGGGGTGATCTTTGGGTTCGGCATTAATAAGCTATTACAGGCCTTCAGAGGTAATGACCTCAGGGGCCTGACTAGCACAGGAACATGATTCATGGAACTTGAGGAGGTGTTGCAGAGTGCGTTCTACTAGGGCAGTTCATTCAAGATAGTTGTGTAAACAGATCTCTGCATCTATATGTACAGCCAATCTGATCCTCAAGAAAGGGTGAAACAAATCAGAATAGGTCTGTGCTTTTACAAAGATAAAGACCACGAAGGCTACATGGATAAAGAGAATCTTTGAAGAAACAGAGGTGGAGAAGTGGGGGAAAAGGAGGCGTTAGTACATAATTAGTTCCTAAACGGGTCTTTATTTTTTCTCCCTTGGGTCATGAGGGTGAGAAAAAAATGAGGAATTCAACGTTATCCGTGGGTGATGAACGAAGCAGTGATGAATACGTTCGTTTAGAAATGTAGTAAAACCCTTGCTTTTGGTAAAAAGGCCACAACTTTCCCTATTTTACGGCCCCTACGAAGGTTCAAGGGCTGGGAGGAGAATGAAAGTCATTCTCTTTACTGCAGGCACCATACCAGTTGCCCTGAGATTTTGGCTTCTATTCAAAGAAGTTTCCCGAGAATTGCAGACACCCCGAAAAGCACAGAGAAGAAACTCAACTCCTGAGCCGCAATGGCCTTTCCGCTGCGGTCTGCCGGGTGGGTGTCTGAAGTTTGAATAATGAGCGCACAATCGATAGAAATCCCAGGGGTCATGTATTGTTACTTCACTCCCTACGTGTTCGTGACAATAATTAATCTCCCGGAGCCCGCGGACAGGGCTCCCGCGTGACTTCTACAGAGGAAGGTGCAGTTTGTCCCCGCAGAATGGCAGAACTGTGAGACGCTGTCACCATCCGCCAAGGACACGCAGGGGCTTAGTGCCAGGTTAGGTGACATTTAATTTGCATTTACCCTGCACAGCTTTGTGGGGAGTAGGTGGGCATCCTGACACGCTGCTGGGATCTTATAAAAATGAAAGTCTGTGCTCGAGTTGGCACCCAAGTCCCTGCTTTGCTGTTACAGGGGGAGGCGAAATCCATGCTGCAGCTCAGTCTCTTCCACCTCGTATCCTAGCAACTGGCATGCACTGGTCCGTCCATCCTTTCTGTCCAGCAAACCAGTATCCGCTCATTCTTGCACCTCTTAGCCCCCCATATTCCCAGTTTTAGGGGTGTCTCCATCCTGTTTCATGTGCAGATTGAATTCCACAGGGGACATGACAGACAGCAGGTCACCTCCTCATGGAGTTGACCATCTAGCTGATACATTTCAAACAGATGTTAATTGTGCAGAGGTATCCCACAGCCTAAAACCCAGAGTACTTCGTGTAAGTCAAGGTACTCGTTTGCAAAAACCAACGCAGTGTGATTTGAGCAGCAAAGAAATCTCTGGAAGTGACCTCCTATCTCAGAGGATCTCAGGTGTGAGCTGGCTCACCTGGTGCCAGCCGGAAGCTAGGGACAGAGGGTGCCACCAACATCCCACCCCAGGGGATGTTGTGCCAGGGGGCCATGTGGTCTTGCCTCTGCAGGTGCCATTCTAACTGCCTAAAGGATTCTGCAACCCCGAGCCACTCCGCCAGGGTCACACTCCTGCGGAAGGTGCAGTCTCACCTCATCACAAAACACAGTGCTCATCATGTGCCACCGGCTCTTACCATGTTTTACCTGACCAAAAACTCATTGTCACCCAAGGAACTAGAGAGTGGCATGATGTCCCCTTGGGCCTTGTTTTACACTTGAAGAAGCAGAGGCAGCAAAGGGAGGTTCCCATGGTTACAGAGTAGCTGTGTTGCCCATCTGACCACTGTCCGGGGTCTGGAGGACACACTCTGGCAAAGGAACTGTCCGTCCACCTTGTCCTCCATGGGAAGTGGCACCCTGCTTTCGACAGGTCTTCAGATTCCCTGCAAGCTGGGAGTCGGGTGCCAGCAGCCAGAATGAAATACGTTCACTGGCCAGCTTGGAAGGTGTAGAGACACTATTCACAGGATGCACAGGGACTTGGGGTAACTGATGGCATTTGCCTTGTGTGGTGCGTTCTACACCCGTCTGCCGCTTTTGTCTAGTTCTGACTCAGTTCTCAGTCTGCGCCTGACGCTTCACCTTCTCCAGGAAGAATTTCTCTAGAGAAGACAGGCTCCTTTTATATGCAATTACTTTGCGTCATCGACCGAAATCACATTAGGACATCTTTTATCATAACCTAGACCCCTGGTTTTCACATTGAAAGGCGCAGAACAAAGGACCTTACTGAGAAAAATCATGTTCTTTCATTCCTGCCTTTGTTACTTAGACATCGCAGGTTTCCTGGTGCTTTTAGCGCCGCAGTAAGAATTGTCATTGCAGTCCCAAACGCAAGCCCTCCTCTCGGGGGGAATGAAAAGGTGTGCGTGTTGGAAGATAAAGAGTTAAAACTAAAACAAGCATAGAAACAGAAATTGTGCAAGCTATGAAATATATATGTAAGCATTTCAACTTACCACTTAGGGGAAAGTCATGTCAGACTGAATTAAAAGATCTTTCTGGGCCCTGGCTCGTGGCACAGTGGATAAGGCGCCGGCCTGCGAACCAAAAGGTCGCAGGTTCGATTCCCAGCCAGGGCACATAACCAGGTTGCATGCCAGGTCTCCAGTCAGGTCTGTGGCTAGAGGCAGGTGAAAAGCAACCACACACTGGTGTCTCTCTCCCTCTCTTCCCCTCTTTCTAAAAATAATGAAATAAAATATTTAAAAATAATAAAAAATGGCTTAAAAAAAAAAAAAAAAAGATCTTTCTGCTTGTGAACAGCAAGAAGGTTTCTGACGTATACTAAGCCCTTCATAAATACGTGCCAAACAGGCAAGTTGTTTTTCAATCACAAAAGATGGAGATAATAGACAGTAAATTATTTTTTAAAGAAATTGATATAACACTGATTAGAAAAGTTCCAGCCCTGGCTGGTGGCACAATGGATAAGAAAGACAGTGGCCTTCGAACCCAAAGGCCGCTGGTTCGATTCCCAGCCAGGGCACATCACCAGGTTGCAAGCCAGGTCTCCAGCCAGGTCCCCAGCTGGAGGCAGGTGAAAGGCAACCACACATGGATGTTTCTCTCCCTCTCTGCCTCTCTCCCTTCCCCTCTCTCTGGAAATAACCAATAATCTTTTAAAAAGAAAAGAAATGTTCCAATACAATTTTTATCATTAAAATGTAAAATGAAAACTAGCATCATGATTAACTTTAGGCAAAGTGGATGGAAAGGTATGGAGATATTTTAAAATGTAAAGTGGATAGTTAAAGGAAAACAATAGTTGGAAATACAAATATATAAATGTATATATATATATCTATATATGCAGAAAATGGCATTTCAACTCTAAAGTGATAAAGGAGAACTTGAGGGTCTCCAATGAGCCCCTTAAAACTCAAGCAAATAAAAACACAGGAATATTGCTTAGCGTAGTCTGGCAGAATATGTGTACTGAAAAAACACCACCATTACTACCATTTTATCAGTTATTGCCATGTTACAATCTTTCAGTATTACAAGGATATGTAAATTCAGAATATCAAAAAGAAGGCAGGAAATGTTTCGATCAACAGTAAGAAGTAACCCTAAAGCACCTGAAAAATACGTGTGGGAGGGAGAGCTCTGTGCCCACCCCCACACTGGTCCGCGTTCTCCCTGACGACACCCCCACCAGAATGCAGATGCGTGTGAGTGATCATTGCAGATGGTTTTGATAATGTGACGGTGATCTGACCCATGAATGGGGTAGAAGCTGAGCATACTGGCTACTTGGTGGGTGACTCTATAAAGGGCAGGTTCCACCCAACTGGGCGATCACATCTACCCTCCCAACTGGGGCCTGGAACATCGATTTTGTTGAAGCTTTAGCCGCTGATATTGGGTGGTGAAGGTGTAACCGTGAGGTGGGAAGAGGCAGGAAGGCAGAGGACAAGGTGAGAGAACCAGAGAAACCTGGTTCTTGATAAGCCAGTGAGCTGCTACCCTGAATTCTAATCTCCAGGCTTTTTAGCGTAAGAAACCAAATTTTTATCCTGCGTAATTAGCTGTTATTTCTCAGACTTCTCAATAGCAGGTAATTATGATTTCTAAACAAAATAGTGGGATATATTACAAACATATCAAGAAAATAGCCAGATGAAAACACAACATTTCGTAGGCTTTTAAAACGTATAATCAATATCAGAATATGTAATGAACAGGTGAGCCTATTCCCAAAAGCAATGTAATCCTTAAAGTAGACGGAAAGAAATCTAAAAGGAATTGTGTAGGGCTTTTAGAAATAAGATCACAAAATTTCCTCAGATATTAACAAGAGGAAACTATAGATGTGGAAAGAGCAACAGGACATTATATATCAGTATGGAGAGTTCATAGATTCACAACTGGTAAAAATGAGTCTTAAGATTATCTTTAGTAGTAACTGAATAACCACACACACACACCAAAAAAAAAAAACCCAGTATATAAAATGAGTGAGTTCTACCAACATAGCAGTACAGTTCAAGTCTCTTAATGATTACTAACAGTTATGCGATGTCTGTCCCAAAAGTATCGAGTCAGTATCAAATATAATTAAAACAGTTTGCATAGCCAATACCTTCGGGACAGGCCTCATATATTGATTCAAATATTTATTTTAAGTATTTAATATTTTCTGTCACATCAGTGAATCACAATGTTTTTTAAAGACTTTTTTTTTAAGATTTAAAAAGTTTTTATTATTTTCAGAGAAAGAGAAAGGGAGAGAGGGAGAGAGACATCAACAATGTATGGTTGCCTTTCACCTGCCTCCAGCTGGGGACCTGGCTGGAGACCTGGCTTGCAACCTGGTTATGTGCCCTGACTGGGAATTGAACCAACCACCCTTGGGTTTACAGGCCAGCGTCTTACCCACTGTGACACCAGCCAGGGCTTGAATCACATAATTTAATGAGCAAACGCTTGAGATCAAATGTAGATTTGAAAAGCTATAAGCAGAATCTGTCTAAAAGAGTCACTATGACAGACTCACAGCCATATAAGTAGCTAAAATATTTTAAAATATTTTAATACATGGTGTTAAGTACAAAGCTGTGACACCTGTTTAACATGACATGCCATCATGCTATATGATTGATTTGTAACACATTCCAAGTAAAATCCTAGGCAGTTGGTATACTTCTTATGAAGTTTCATAATCCGTCACCTGTCCCTGTCGACATTTCTAATGTAACAGGTGCGCTATTAATCTGTCATCTGGGCTGTTTGAAACTTCACACCATGGCTCCACCCCCTTGAGCTCGGGAACACCTGACGGTATAATAAGTACCTTGTTTCCTGTGTTCAGAGCTTAAATTCCCTCTTTCCGATTTTCAACACTTGAAGTTTTCATGCGGAGAATCATGGGCTACTTGTCAGCTGACTCAAGGCCCTATGTACATTTGCCTCTTAGCCATCGTGTTGGGAGGGACCGAAAGCCACCCAGTCAGAGTGAACCCCAAATGCGCGCTTCACCAGGGTGCTCTCCTTAGCTTAGAGTGAAGGGAAGAGATCCCCCAACATCTCATCGCTCGTGCTGTGCCCGTAAACACCAGCAGCGCTGGATCTTCCAGCATTGCTCAGTTCCTAGCCTGTAAATCCTCCCTGCGGCTTCAGGGTACCTGGTTTGGGTTTTCCATTCCTCGTAACTGAAAAACTGTAACCGGATGCGCTTTGAAAATGACAGAGGGTTTGCAGGTTAGAGAGCCTTGGTGAAGTGTCTCTAAATGACATGATAGCTAGGGTTTGTTTCAAAATACTTGGGATGAAAAGTGGTAGGTGGATATGTGAATTAGATTCATTAAAAATGGATTACTGCTGAATCTGGGTGATGAGTGATTATTTGCATATTATAATCTCTGATTCTGAGTGCGTTTCTGAACATTTCTACTGGGTTGTATCATTTTTCAGACGAGGGTTAACACTTTTTAAATAAGATTCTTACACTTGTCAGGTTATTCATCACTTCTTTCGCCATCTCTATATTACAAAATTGATTTTTAAAAACCCTGCTTCTGAAATTTCCTCCTTTAATTTATAATATCTATTAATTCTGACTAATCTTTTAACTTTGATACAAAGATCCTACTTCCAGCTATTTCTACAGTATAAAATTGGTATTAGGTTTCTTGAGTCTGTTCATAGAAAATTAAGTCCCAACCAGTTGTTTTGCAGATTCCTAGTGTTTTTTTTTTGGAGTTACCTGTAGTTTTGTCCCATGAAAAGTCTGCCTTTGCCTCTAAATACTGATTGGCTCTGGACCACCAATCACAGCTATTTTTGGCCATTATGGGGGAACAAATGGGCCTTTCCATCCCGTCTACGCCTCTGCGCATTCTGAGTCACGTTGCAGAATTTTAATTACTCCTAGTTCTTCCCGAGATCAGGCTATAAAAGTTTATAGGATTGAATGGGACCCTTAGGAAGAACAGCTTTGAGTTAATTACACAACACAGAGCCCCTTCCACCTGCTACCACATGGGAATCTTTTACGGCCTTCTGGTGTGGACCTGCTCTCACTCCCAGCCTTCCTACCTTTAACGCTCCCTGCTGCCCTCACCATCACAGGTGAGGACAGCAGACTGGCTGTCGCAGAGGTCGGCTTACCATCGCCTCCAAAGATGCTGAGACTGAGGTACCCTCTGCCACCACTTCAAGACCAAAGGGCCGGTCCCTGTGGCCTGAAACGTAGCTGGGACGGGAAGGAAGGTAAGCGAATCATCTGTGGCAGGAGACCCTTCCCTCCCATGTGCTTGCTAAGTGGTGCCTTTCATAGTAAGGCATGGACGCGGTGGTCCTTAAGATGATGAAGGAAAAATTCTAAGGGGAGACATTTGAAAACGAGGTTGGAAAACCCTTCGGAGATTCAGCCAAAGATGAGGAACAAAGTCTACTACTTGTTCCCCATCTCAGCCACCACTCAGGCCCCTTCTAGCTGCAGCCGGCCTACCTGGTGCGGACAGACACTAGACTGGCCACGTCCAGGGGTCACTGCTGCCTGCAACTGGGGACAGCAGGCACGGCCTGTCTCCTCAGGGCTGGCGTTGGGCCTGCAGGGGTGCACAGACCCCACACTGGTCCCCAGCAATCAACATGCAATGCTGCTTCTGCACAGGGATATTCGCGCAACAGACGCATCGCTTTACAGGGAAGAGCTGAACGTGGCCTGTCCCAGCCACCAAGCTGGCCACTGTCACACAGGCTGCTATTCTAAATAGCCCATGGGAGCCCGGGGGTCTGCGGCGAGGTTCCTTTTCCAAGTTCAGAATCACAAGGACCCACAGCACCACGCCATCTTTGTCAAAGCTGAGCGACGTAAAACCCAGGCTTCGGGGGTCTGACGGGTCCTCCCAAACGAGGTGAGGGGTGTGGCGCACACTAACGAGACTAGAACAGTTGGCGTGACTTGAGACTTGGGGGTACAGTGGCCGCTTCCAATGACTGTGGTCAGGAAACACCACGTGACTTCACACGCTTGAAGTTCTTGATGCCTCGCCTTACGGCCTAGCGTTGGCCACGCTCGGCGAGTGTACGAGGTGCTGGGGAAGAGAAAGGCAATACTTGTAGTATTCGGTGTATGTTGTATAGGTCAGGCATCTCCGTGTGTTTGGTTCTTGCGCCATAACCCTAGGGTTGCTGTTCTTCAAGTCACTAGGCGTACCATGTCAGGTTGGGATCACCATGGTAGTAAGACTGCGTGTGTACCAACGTGCTGGGGATTGTACACACGCCACCTCCATGTGACCCGCAAGCAGCAGGGCTGCTGCAAAGGAAAACTGGAATATTAAAGCAACAGATGAAATGGCTAGAGGGTAAGACCACCTTGTCCTAGGCTTTAATTTGAGCCGTCAGACCTGTTGTCCCATATGGCACACTTGGGGACCCTGCCAAGAGGCCACGAGTAATGGGATTATGCACAGTTGCCAATACTTGGGACTGTGGGTCCAAGGGGATCAAAAGGATAATTTTAGAGGAATTGCAAATCCCGAAAATGTAAATAGAGTATTTCAAAGAAACACCTGTGGGCTAAGCTAGTTATCTTATTTCTGCTGGATTTGTGATCCAGTTTAAGGATTTGTGGCGGGGCAGTGACCCTTGGTATTTGCAGATTTGGAAATGAGTGTGTGTGTGTGAGTGTGGTCACACACAGAATAATGTAGCTCAACAGACAAGTGCCCTATGCACTAGGAATAAGTGACACTTCTTAATTCCTCACTAATCCGTTCTAGTTCATGGTCAAACGTGCGTGTGACTTTTAAATCATGTGTGAAATCATTGGTTATAAATTTCCCCTCATTTAAATTTTAAAAAGAGGATATTTAGATGCCCCTACACTCAAACATCATTTCTTTTACAAAAACCCTTTTGGGGTAAAAAAAAAACAAAAATCAAAAAAATTTATACAATATTCCTAACTGTAATTTGAAAGTAAGACCAATAATTAAAAACAAATTTTTATAATTCAGAGTCAAGTAAATTTTTATAATTCCTGAAAGACCAGGGAAGAAATTATTTCTTTGAAAATAATGTGCTACCTTCTAAGAAAATGAGTCAAAGTGAGTGTTGGTATAAATATTCTAATGTGTGTAGCAATAAAACTCAATTACTGTTTTATTACGCACTATGATATAGAGACTATCTCATCCTAAGAAATTAACCTCCACTAGTTAGTTTAACTCAGGATGTGACAAACTCTGAAATACTTTATCAAACAGTCCAATAACGTTTGACCACTTCGGCGAAGGAAGGAAGGAATTTTACACCAATGAATATTGTAGTATACTCCTCCTAATACCAGTTAAATCTCTTTATTTTCTCTGATGAGTAAGTAGGGCCCTGCATAATAAGACATAGATGACCATACATTTAAAATTGACACAGCTTTTCAGAACCTGGAGCTAATATTGCCTGTCAACTGTAGTAGAAAAATATAAAACTAGTAGTGGAGTGTTTTAGGGTGAAATTAAACCCTGTTTAAATCTATGAACTAAAAGGCATTGCTTTATGTCAGACCTGTGGCTGGTGAAGTTTTAATAGCCCGTCCACCCATCCCATTAGGTTTGTGAGACTGATTCACAAACGTAACCTTCAGTGGCATCACTTGCAAAAATAATTGATGTGTTGATTAAAATGTGCGCCCCTGAAATCAGGGGACTTTTCCTACCTCCCTCAGCACTTTCAGTCAGAATAGAAAAGAATTCCTGTCATAAAACCGTTGCTGTCGATGCCACTCCCCTAATTCAAGGAGGACTCCAATAGCAATGTAAAAGGCTCGCTGATCCCGTGGATTGCCACTTCCAAAGCTGGTTGAAAGGGACAGTGTTTTTCCGATCGATGAGATCATTGATTAGCAAACAACGGATGACCCTCTTCCTGGTGTGTCAGTGAGTTCTATTCTCACCCTGAGGACATCCAGCTGTTGTCATGACCCGGTAGTCACTCTGGCTCAAAGGAAGGGAGACTCAAGTGGATGGTGGTCCTCACTCAGGTCTGAGACCCGCTGGGGGTGAACCCCCAGGCATGGATTTAGGGTTGCAGGCTCGCTACTTAGCATTCCCTATTACACTGGGGTCTGAGCCCTATTTTTTAAAGTGAGATATGTTGAATATATGTAATTCACCTTCCACTTTTAAAATTCTATGGCAAGAAATAGTGAAGAAACTGATCACCTTAAAGAACCATGGGAGAGCTTACTTAATGGTAGGAATTAGGAAGTGAACACGGACAGGCCATCTAGAATGGAAATTTACAAGGGTGGTAACTTACTGAAAGTGGCAAAAATGGGATTTAATTTTTCTTTAATTGTAGCTTTTAGAAGTAAAAAGACTGGCTTTGAGAAAGCAAATCTGCAGGTTAAAAGGTAGTGCACATTAATAAGGTCATAAATAATAAAACCACAGTGGAATTGGCTAGAACATGTATGTTTATATATGACTAGACATGAATATTCTCATATACATATTCACACATATGTGTATATATATATATATATATATATATATATACTTATCCTCACTGAATGAGACTCAGTTTTCTTTCTGTCTGTGGAACATTTATGTAAATTGGCTTTATAATTAGCCACAGAAAGAACTTTAATAAAGTAAAAACACTAGAGATTTGATAGAACACATCCTCTGAACAAAATCCACTAAAAATAGAAACACAGGATTAAAAAGAGACACTTCTCAGTTGCCTGGTTTCTTAACAACATGGGATGTTTGAAGATCTGAATGTGGCCATTCTGCATGAGCCGTTCAGTTCTTCCCTTTGCAGAATCAAAACCACCCACAGGTCTAGGGGGTATCCAGGAGGAGCGGGGAGAGGGGGAGAATTGGGACAACTAGAATAGTGTAAACAATAACATCTTTTTCAGAAAACCCACAGATCTAATCTTAAAACTTTCATTCTTCTGAGCAGCTGGAGAATAATTTTGTATACTTGCACTTGGTGGAATAACAGGGAACTCCCATTTCGAGACATTTCAATTATGAATGTCCCATCTTCAACTGTTTTTGATCATACGTCTCAGCTCTAGTGGTGGGATTGGTTAAAAGAGTACATGGTGGATGTTATCAAAGTGACTTGACAAGAATTTGAACAAATTTTTGAAATCACACCAGGATTTTAAGAAAGAGACATTACTGTGGGAGTGAAAAAACATCTTTAATAGCTGAAAAACAGTTCACTGTTCCAGTCTAAACCAGGTTGAGGATCTTTTTATGTGTTAATGTTTCATGTCTGTTTTTGGCCTGTGTTGGCATGCTCTCCTTGTAAGTGATGCTAGCTCCTTTCCTGATATCTTGCAATTCTCTTCTGTTTGATGATTTTGTGGCATTCTACAAGATAACACCCAGTACACATTATAAATATAAAATTAAGTCAAGCACAAAGTAAAGCTAATGGTTAGACTTTTTCTAGTGCATAAACAGTTTTTCTGTGTGTGTTAAAGTGCTGGTGAATTTGGATTTTAAGTCCTGATTACTGATTAGCCTCCTTCTCCAAGGCCCTCCTTGCCAATGACCATGTTAATCTGCCAAAGCACCATTTGTCTCTGAAAAATGAGGCCACCTTCATATACTTTAAATTCACAGGTGCATTTTTACCTCTATCTAGACTATTACCTGTCCTATTACTCTTATATTCCAATTGTGAACAATTTTCCTGTAGTTTATAATACATTTGCATGAAAGCAGGCCCCACTGTTTACTATAATTATTCTCTTCAAAGATAGTTTCTAATATTTTGGCTGTTGTTTAATGTTATTTTCTTACAAAATTCAGAATCAAGTTAACAAATAATTATTGGTATTCTTTTATTACAGGAGCATTACATTTGTATAGGAACTTCAAATTCACATCTCCACATTACTGAACCTCTCCAAGACAAGGTATGGTTTTTCACATTTTCATGCTTGATATAAACATTTTAACAATGTTTTCATGGAGGGCCTATCTGCATATGTTTTAACTAGCTTCTTAATGCTTTGTTTTAACTGTAACATACATAAGTAACCTACTTAGCTTTGTGGACTAATTTTTAATGAACTCACATAATAAATTCCAAATTACTATTTTATTAGAAGTATTTATCAGGCCCTGGCTGGTGGCACAGTGGATAAGTCTCCAGCCTGTGAACCTAAAGGTTGCTGGTTCAATTCCCCAGCCAGGGCACATAACCAGGTTGCAAGCCAGGTCTCCAGCTGGAGGCAGATGAAAGGCAACCTACATGGATGTCTCTCTCCCTCTCTGCCTCTCTCTCTCTCTCTCTCTCTCTCTCTGGAAATAATTTTTTTTTAAAAAATTGTTTATCAAAATAAGTAATTACATAGTAACATATACATGCAACCTATAAGTATATTTTATTTAAATATGTATCTACTTATGTATAAGGAATACCATTGCACTTGAAGTTTTAAGGTAATTAGTGATGAATTTTATTATTTGAATGAAAGTTAGTCAATTATATATACTTTGAATAATACATATATAATGCATATAGACTATTCTTTTTAAAAGCATATTAAATAATCACAATTGAATTTTATGTAATGCCAGTTCTGTTTCTCTGGATTTTGTCATAGTGCTTGCAGTATTTTTTGCCTAATCTATACTTAATCATTACTGAAAAACTCCTTTGAATGCTATTAATTGGTATATTGATTTTGTCTAGTACAATTGGAACCTATTACCTGTGATTTAGTTCATATTTTTTCATTTATAGTCAAAGTAGATTGGAACGTAGATGACATTATTTTGTAATCTGTTATTGGATTAGAAAATCAATAGTGTGCTGGTCTTATATCTCTGATGGCTTTGTGATTTTCACTAACTTGTAGATGTAGAATTGGTATAGTCTATCTTGACTAATGGATACTATTTTTTGTGATTAGTATTTTTTGAAATGGGTAAGTTGTTAATGAATTAATCATCAAAATTTTACATGTACATTATTCAGTTACATTTCTTTTAGTGTCATTTTCTAGTAATTGGTATTTCCTAATACTCATTCATAGCATGTACATCTTCAAGTATGTTTTTATGGGGTACAATAATCTCCTCATTCTTTCCCATGCCAGTCATCATTGAATCAACTTCATTTCAAATTCTGTAAAATTTTTCTTTAGTTTCTTGAGTTAATTTTCTTTCCATAAATCTGTATTATTTCTTTTTCCTATAATATAAACTTTGGCATATTTTTCAGATTTCATGCTATTTTTTGCTATGTTTGTGTGCTATGATTCCCTTTCCTAGGATTTTTAAAAAGATTTTGTTTATTATTTTTTAGAGAGAGGAGGGCAGGGAGAGAGACAGAGAGAGACAGAGACATCCATGTGTGGTTGCCTTTCACCTACCTCCAGCTACGACCTGGCTGGAGACCTGGCTTGCAACCTGGTTATGTGCCCTGGCTGGGGATCGAACCAGCGACCTTTGGGTTCGCAGGCCAGCGCCTATCCACTGAGCCACCAGCCAGGGCCAGATCTTTTTATATTTCATCATTGTTTCACAAAAAATTTCATTGGATACCTAATTTATTTTTTTTTCTTGTTTTGAAATATTTATGAGTCTTAATGTTCTCTTTGCCCTTTTATTCGAAAACATTCATTGACTATGACATGGAGCAGAATGGCTATTAACTTCATTCTACATATTTTGCAATCGAGCTGTGGCTTCTTTGGCATTAGAGTTGTTAAAAAGTCCTTTGAGTGTCGTGACGTCATAGAAACAGCGCAGCACAGAGTTCCCAAAACTGACAGAATCAGCGTTTTCCGTGGTCTGTAAGCTCATCAGAACTTGGGAAACCAGGGGGAGCCTAACGAAGGAGGAGGGAGACCTGTCAGCACAGCAGCCCTCCTTCCACACCTTCCATGCCCCAGTCCTGTGTTCCCGGGCAGCAGGGGGACAGCGGTATGAATCTCTGTCACATATAGTTTGTGCACCTTTTGGTCAGTTGTGGGGTCCCAGGGAGGACAGTGCAGAGGCTGACTTGTTTTGCTACCCATCAGAGATCATAGGCTTTCCTAGCAGCATCTTGGAAAGTGGTCCGGGACACATGCCCCTGACCCCCCAAATACTTCCCAGAGCGAGAGAGCCTGCAGGGTCAGGTCTGAAGTGGGACGAAGGAGCCCGGGAGGCGCCCTTGGGGGGATGGAGACTGGGGCGGGCTGCTGAGTGCACCCCAGGGCTGGGCGCACGCCCAGAAAAGAGCAGGTGGGAACTCAGACTCGTGCCCGTGGTTGGTGGTGGTGCCTGTGCAAATGGACGGTGAAGGCGAAAACCGTGGTCACCCTTGGGGCTCCTGTGCTGTGCGGGGAGACTGTGGTCGAGGGCAAGGCCATGAAGAATGCCCTGTGTGTCCTGTTAAGAGTTTTATTGTTGGCACGTATCTGTAGGTTGTTGATTCATTTTTATGTCAAATATGTTCAAATATGCCAGTTAAAGAAAAAGCTAGAAGGAAATATTTTAATAAGATTATTTTCTGAATATGACTTGTGAATATTCTGTAAAAAGTGGGAAATGATACTCAATTAAAAATTATCTAATGTCACTTCATGTGTTGATTCTAAGAAGCTTGAAGAGGTTAAATCACCTTTATATAAGTTAAGACACCAGAAGAAAAGAACGAGATCTTTCAATCGAAGTGTTAATGCAATACAGGTTTAATGTAGAGTCCTGTATTATAGGGAGACGTTATAATTATCTGCCATTTAATAAATGTCTTTGCCTCCCCCAAAAATATTAAATAGGCATTTTTTAAAAGGCATTTCTTAACATTTCAAGAAGTAGAGCCAGTTGCCTACCCACAACCTTATACTCGTAACCCGATTAGCACAGGTCAGAGAGAAATTCACAGAACATGAGAACATACATTTAAGTTCACCTTCCTAATTCCTGTGGGGAATCGAACAGTGATTCATTGTGGTTTTCATCACTTTCCTTTTATAACCCGATTAAAATACTACAAATACACACCAAGATAAAGACATCTAGCCCTGCCTCATGGCTTTCCCATTAACGTCAGTCTCGCACACCTTTGGCTTTCTTCTGACAAATAGCAGTGATGGCCTGGAGATGTTTGGTGCTGTTCACCCGTGGTTCTGTTATCTGTTACCACTTGCTGAGCCCAAGGGGGTAAGCAAACCTCACTTCTACAGTTTCTCATTTATCTCCTCTCCCGACATAGCTTAATGTAAGACACAGACTTGGATGTAATGAAACCAACATTTAAAAATGACTGCAACACATATTTTTATGACGTGTGGGTTTCAGGCATTCTGTGAATTTAAAGAAGCAATTTTCTGAGTCACCAGAAGACACCTCTTCAGCTGATGGGTGTGTAGACCGCCCCAGTAGGTGGGTCGCAGGCTACCAGCTGTCACCAAACCTCCACTGATAGGAAACGGGTACCAAGTCAATGGTGTATGAAGAATTTAAGTAACATTTCTACTTCTAAGAATTCACTGCAGAGAAAATTGAGTCATTTTTCATAGGCACATGTGCAACAGAATCCTCATTAGTGAGAACCTATGCTAGCTAAATGTAATTTTGCTGAAATAGATTTTACACTGATTCGAGCTAGAATCACATCAAATCATTCTGGATGTACATGATGCTCTACTTACATTATTCTGAAAATATTTCAGAATAGAACAAACAAAGAAAGACTGCTCTGTCATCTCCTGGTTGTCATAATTACATTACAAAACCAAGATTCACTCAGAACCTTCATCAGTTTTAGGAGAAAATGGGGTTGCGTCACTTCATGAAAATCTCCTCCAACATGTACTGTGAAATGTGGCATAATTCACAATTTGCAAGCACATAAAATGCTATCATCATCTAACAGCATAATGCTGCTCCTACTCTAAAGTGCCCGGGAAAAAAATTGTTTTATTATGAGAGAAAAGACAGACTGACTTCCACAAATCATCTTTACGTTATTGCATGGGTCTTTCAAACACTTAACTTGGACACAGGACTGGGGAACCTCTGAGTTCAAGCTCATTACAGGGTCAAGCATCCAGAGATGCTGGAAATCGAATCAGAGCTCAGCACTGATGGAAGCGAGATGTGCGTGGTTGTGCAATATTGATCAGACAGAACTGTTGCTGGAAATGGACTTTTGTGAGGGGCGGGGGGCTGCTGACGGGGGCCCAGAGGACACTGCTGTCTCTCAGGCTGTGGTGCTCGTGCCCAGCATCCCCCAGGGGCCCCTGGTCGAAGTCATGGTGCTGGGCCCCTTGCAAGGGTGAGTTTGCAGGTCTGCCCCATGGTGTCCACATCACGAGGACAGGGGACCTAGACCAAGGTGGGTCTACAAGATGGTGGCAGAGTCAGGGTGTTGTTTGTTCCGTTATCTTCTTGCTGAGTAATGCTCTGCGGGGTCAGATGGCCGCGTCTCAGGTTCAGAGGTTAACCAGCTCAGTGGGGACTTCTCAGCCTGCATCCATGCGGTGAGCAGTGCAAGGCCACCCGCCGGACAAGGGAACCCGTAAGTGGGTGGGTCCAGCCCTTGCAGTGACTGGCGGAGACCCAGTAGGATTTGGGGTGTGCTACATTTCCTCTTCTCGTTCTATGTATCCTTTTCTGATTAGTCACCCCTCCTCAATAGGGGTCTCCCCTTATCTTCCGAAAGGGTGCTATTCCCCGGCATTGGCCAGTGTCCAAGTAGACTCTTCCTGGACATGACCTATCAAGTCCTCACATTCACTCTTACACTGATCTCTCTCCCTCCCC